>CM021101.1:193600264-193618908 GCA_007115665.2 Sequoiadendron giganteum | reverse complement strand
TATGGTTGAGGGTATTGTGTTTAGGGTTGAGGGTTGAGGGTTTAGGGTTTAGGGAACAAGGTTGAATGTAGGGTTTAGGGTTTAAGTATAGGGTTTAGGGTTGTGGGTTTATGGTTGAGGTTCAAGGTTAAGTGTATAGGGTATAAGGTATCGAGTTGAGGGTATAAGGTGTAAGATGGGGTTAGATAATTCCTAGCCTAGAACAAGTGACAACCAACACTTCTAAGCTAAAAACCACACCTAAACAAGAGAAAACAAATAATGTAGAGAAATCAAGAATGCAAAACATATAATAAAGCACTCCCCATCATGGTTGATTACTTCTCTTGCTCTCCTATTTCTCCTTATGCAACTTTACCCTTAGATTTTGAATTAGACTTGTGAAAATACCTGTAAATAGTAAGTAGAAGGTTGGAGATAATTAGTTGTTAACTTGAAAATGGAGGAGAATGGCCTCTTTTATAGACAACCATTCAAATGCACGGTCGAGATTGATCTTCTAGAAAGATGCCAAGATCGATGGTTGAGAATTGATGCAACCAAAATTTTCCATTCATGGAAGAGCTATGACATCGACGACTATGATGCCTGACGGCTATGACATAAATGAAGGCTATGACAGAGATGGCTATGACAAAAATAAAGGCCATGAGCAGGGCATCTTTGACCAAAAGGGAGGCATAAGTAAATTTTTTATTCAAATTATTTATTCAAAAATGGAGAAAATGGACAAGTGGAAAATAAATAATTCATTTGAGGAAAATGAAAAGGGAGACTTTAATTAAATCAAATTATGAAATCAATTTAATTAAATGGGAGGGATGGAAATTAGACATTAAATAATTGATTCACATTATTTATTCAAAGGGGAGGAGAATGACATATAATTACATAAACTTGTCAATTATTTAATTATAGAAGAATGAGAAGGTCAAATAGTAATTATTATTATCTAATTATAGACAAATGATAAATAATTAAATAAATAATAATTTATTTAATTATTGAAGAAAGGGGGTGTTAGTTGAAGGGAAAAGAATGTGGATCTACTGACCCAACAGTGTGGAATACATTCCCTTAACACCTTTACTATAGGGGAGAGAAGCAAAAACAAAAAACTAATAGTTTCAAAAACTTATAGAGATGCATACAACCATGGCAATGAGAAACCAGAAAGATAAGCAAACAAAAATGACACAATATTTACTTGGGAAAACCCTTTCAGGTAAAAAAACCCACCACACAAAGTCAAATCTATTGTATTACAGTAATGAATCGATTACATACAATATCCAGACTTCTTTGTTCAGCTCACAATCACCCAGAGAGTTTCAGATTCACTATTACAATATTTTTACAACATACAGTTCAAAACCCTCCCTAAGAACTCATGTCCTTCTGTTCTTCAACTCGCAACTTCAAACTTGCTCTGCAACTTCAAACTCAACTCTTGACTTGTCTAACTTATGAGAAATAACACATCTCTCATCCATATGTAACCGACTCAGAAGAGCAATGAAGTCCATCCTCAAATCACGCAACTGGTTGGATCTGATAGATTTCCTACAATGAGCCGACTTTGCATTCAAAGCCATTACTCAAATCGGTTGAACTCTCCACCCTTCGTTGACAAATGCAACTGCCACAATAACTATCTTGGTATCCATCCAATCACTATTCAACCAGGTGCCACACATCCAAGACCCATTAGCAATCGCAGCTGACAGAGCAACCAAAACAGTCAAACAGACATCGGGCACGACCAAGACTTCAAGTCATTTCTAACACTATCGCAGTCGGAGTTGGAGTCGGAGTCGAAATAGGACTCCACCGAAAATACACACTACCAGAGTCGGAGTAGGAGTCAGAGACGGAACTGGAGTCGAAACATGACTCAACCATAAATACAGGTTCAAGAACCATTTTGGTTCTGTGTCTGCCCACGACAAAGAGGAACTCATCAGAAACAGTTCTGACTAGGTAAAGTCAACCCAGGGTCAAACCAAGACGAGAACACAAAAGACCGGAGATAGAGTCGAGGATGGAATAGGAATAGAAACAGGACTTTACCAAAAGTCCAAGATTAGGAACCAATCTGATTTCGGTTCCGCCTCCACCAACTGCAAGAAACAACAATCCAGAACCAGGATAAGGCGAAGGAAAACACCCCGAGGAGAATCCAAACATCCAGAAGAACTAGATCACAAAAGCAGGAGTCAGACCCGGAGTCGAAACAGAAACCGAAATAGGAACATGGCAAATGGACATTGCCAAATTCCAAAACTGGTTCCGCCTCCGCAAGACCTGCAAAGCGAGAATCAACATATGGTAGGAATCGGAGTCGGAGCAGGAATGTGAACCGAAACCCAGAACTTAGGCAAACAGAACAATGCCAAGTTCCATCCCGGTTCCACCTCCACCAGAACTTTGCACACAACACAAAATCACCAAGGCATGAAAATGAGGACTTCAAGCTAGAAGTTGAGACATAATTTCTCAACAATCTCCAACTTGGTGAACACTGCCAACTTCCTCAAAACATCAAACCTTACTGTCTATCATAGGCCCCAAGGTCCATCGATTTTGTGCACCATCTGAACTTGTCTGTGCTAACCGGCTTTGTCAAGGCATCTGCAACATTCTTCAAGGTGTCAACCTTATCCATACAAACCTTGCCATCTTCAACCATATCCCTCATGAAGTGATATTGCACATCTATGTGCTTGGTCCTGGCATGGAAGGTCGGATTCTTTGCCAAATAAATGGCACTTTGACTGTCACAACAGATTGAAATCTGCTCAGCATTAAATCCAATGTCTGAACACAAACACCTCAGCCACACTGCCTCCTTGCAAGCATGAGTTGTTTCCATGTACTCTGCCTCTATCGTGGATAAAGCAACTACAACTTGTTGCTTGCTCATCCAACTGATTTCTCCACCATTAAGCATGAAAGTGTATCCACTGGTGGATCTTCTGTTGTCAATGTCCCCTGCCCAATCAAATTCAACATATCCCTGAATGCTAAGAGTCCTTTATGATGCAACCATACTGCCATGGTAACACAAAGCATAATCTGAAGTACCCTTCAAATACCTGAACACTCTCTTTACAGCATCCCAATGTGATCTCCCTGGATTTTCCATGAACCGGCTTAGAACTCTCACTGCTTGGGAAATTTCTAGTCTTGTGTAGACCATTGCATACATCAAACTACCTACTACACTTGCATAAGGCATACTGGTCATGTCCTCCATCTCAGTAGCAGACTTTGGACAGTCTTCAGTAGATAGTTTCAATCCTTGCATGATTGGAACAACTAGTTGCTTGCAATCATTCACGCTAAACCTCTCTAGAACGGTTTTCACATACTTACTCTGACTAAGCCAAACATTTCTGCTTGTTCTATCCCTGGTTATCTCCATCCCAAGAATGTACCTTGCTGCTCCAAGATCTTTCATTTCGAACTTAGCAGACAACTAAGTTTTAAGATCATAAATCATTGCCTTGCTATTACCAATGAATAACGTGTCGTCCACATACAGAGTAATAACAAGCACATGATCATTCTCACATTTATAATAAATGCAATGATCAAATTTTGATCTAACAAACCCAATTGACAACACAAATGTGTCAAATTTCTAGTACCACATTCTAGGAGATTGATTTATACCATAGAGAGATTTATTTAACTTGCAAACTAAATTTTGTTTACCTCTTTCAACAAAATGCTCAGGATGGGATATGTAGATTTCTTCTTCCAGCTCACCATGGAGAAATGTTGTCTTCACATCCATCTACTCAATTTCATAGTCATACACAGCTACCAATGACAACAAAAATCTGATGGATGTCAGCTTTGCTATAGGGGAAAAGATCTCTCCATAATCAATTCCCTCAACTTGGGAAAAACCCTTTGTAACCAGTCGTGCCTTATACTTCTCCACACTACCATCAAGGCCTATCTTCCTTTTGAATATCCACTTGCAACCAATAGGCTTTCGCCTTTTAGGCAGTGGTACCAACTTCCAGGTATCATTCTTTTCCAAGGAATCCATCTCCTCATTCATGGCTTCCAGCCAAGACTTTGAATCAGCCATGCTGATTGCTTCTTTCACAGTCCTAGGCTCATTAGTTCTGGTAATTAAGGCATAAGCACAATTTGAATTTAACATAGAGAAACCATACCTTTCTAGTTGCCTTCTTTCTTGTGTAGATCTCCTTAGAGGCAGAGGTTGTTCTTCATCATCAGAACTTCCAGAGCTACTTGAGCTCTCCTCAATCTTAGGTACACCATGCGGCTCTTCCCTTTCTAGAGTTTGGGGAATCTCAACTGCATCCTTCTTCTTGTCACTCTGATTTGTCTCAAGCTGTTGATCACTTACTAGAGGTTTCAGCTCACAAAATATCATGCTTCTGCTATACAAAACCTTCTCAGTAACAGGGTTCCAAAGCTTGTATCCTTTCACACCAACTCCATAGCCAATGATAATATATTTCACAGCCTTGTTATCCAACTTTGATCTCTTTTCATTTGGCACATGAACATATGCCTCACAGCCAAAGACCCGAACATGCCTTAGTGAGGGTTTCTTATCTGACCATGCTTCCAAAGGTGTCTTATCAACAAGAGTTGAACAAGGAGATCTATTAATCAGATAACATGCTGTAGCAATAGCCTCAACCCAGAACTTCTGCTCCAGACTAGTACCACTCAACATACTCCTTGCCTTTTCCATCAGTGTCCTGTTCAACCTTTCAACAACTCCATTTTGCTGTGGAGTGTAGGGGGTTGTCTTATGCCTTTTAATTCCATGATCAGTGCAATACCTTTCAAACATGCAGAACAAAACTCACCTCCATTATCTATCCTTAAACACTTTATTTTCCTTCCAGTCTGATTTTCTATCAAAGATTTGAACTCTTTAAACCGACTGAATACTTTTGATTTACTTTTAAGAAAGTATACAAATTCCCTTCTCGAACAGTCATCAATAAAAGAAACATAATATTTAGACTTTGATAATGAAGGAACATTAACTGGACCAAGCACATCAGAATGAACATAATCCAATATACCAAAAGATTTGTGAGGACTGGAGGAGAAAGAAACACGGTGTTGCTTTCCATAGATACAATGTTCACAGAAATCGAACTCAAGGTTACAATCATCAATCCCTTCTACAAGGTTTTTGTTCTTCAAGGTTTTTAAACCTTTCTCACCTATGTGACCAAGTCTATGATGCCATAACATAGTCTTCTCTGCTGGGAGTTTTACCTCCAAAGCATTTGCAGATAGTGAAGAGTCTTCATCTTTCTCTATAGGTGCAAAATTACATGACTTTACAAAGGCACTGTTATAAAGAACAGGTCATGCATCTACTTTGTACAGAGTGCCAGTACAAACACCCTTAGCTAACACCATTGCACCTCTAGCCATTTTACATCCCTTACTAGAAAAAGAAACTTCTACACCAGCATCATTTAACTTACTAACAGAAAGAAGATTTCGAGCCAAACTTGGGATGTGAAGAACACCGCTAATTCCTTTGACTCTCCTGTTAGGAAACTGAATTTTGACCCTTCCTCTGCCAACAATCTCCAGCGTTGAATCACTTCTAAAGTATACCTTTCCACCATCATACTTCTCATACTTTGAGAGCTAATCTCTATTGGATGTCATGTGAAAAGAGACACCTGAATCAACTAACCAAACATCATCTGATGCCTGAGTTGTCAAGGCTACTGCAATGAAGGCATCTGCATCACTTTGAGAAGATTTGTTGTCAGAAGCATTCTTCTTCTTCTTCTCCTTGCAGTCCTTCTTGATATGACCCAGTTGCCCACAGTTCCAACACTTTACCTTGAACTTTTTACCAAGAGACTTTGATCTCCCTTTAGACTTGGATTTCGACTTTTTGTCTTTCTTTTTTCCTTTCTCCTTTGTTCTACCTTGAATAGAAAGAGCATCTTTGGCCATCACAGAAGATTTCCTTCACATTTCTTCATACAGAAGTGAAGCAACCACATCATTAGTTTTGAAAGTAGTGGTTGTGCTTCCAATAGCCATCACAAGATGATCCCAGCTGTCAGGTAATGAACACAACAGGAGCATGCAACGATCCTCCTCCTCAATCTTTACACCTATAGATGCCAGCTAAGTAACACTCATATTAAATGAGTTCAGATGGTCTGCAACAGATATACCTTCATCCATCTTCAAGGAGTACAACTTCTTTCTCAGGAACAACTTATTTACCAGGGACTTTCCTTGGTAAATATCACCAAGCTTCTTCCATAAAGCAGTTGCAGACGTTTCCTCATGAACATTCAGGAGCACAGAATCAGCTAGACTTAGTCTTATCAATCCTCTTGCTTTTCTATCAGCAAGATCCCAAGCTTCTTGGGTCATAGTTTGTGGCTTAGTTCCAGACACTACAATCTAGAGGTCTCTATCCACAAGCAAGTCTTCTATCTTGAGTTTCCATAACTCAAAGTTGTTTCCATTAAACTTCTCAATATCTATTCTACCAGATGTACTCGCCATCTCACAACAGAAACAAGTTTAACAATGCAAGTCTCCCACTGAAATAGTATTAGTGCAAAAAACTAATTCGCCCTAACAAGGATAACATGAATTGGCCAAGCTCTGATACCACTTTGAAGGGAAAAGAATGCGGATCTACTGACCCAACAGTGCGGAATACATTCCCTTAACACCTTTACTATAGGGGAGAGAAGCAAAAATGAAAAACTAACAGTTTCAAAAACTTATAGAGATGCATACAACCATGGCAATGAGAAACCAGAAAGATAAGCAAACAAAGATGACTAAATATTTACATGGGAAAACCCTTTCAGGTAAAAAAACCCACCACAAAAATTCAAATCTATTGTATTACAGTAATGAGTTGATTACATACAATATCCAGACTTCTTTGTTCAACTCACAATCACCCAGAGAGTTTCAGATTCACTGTTACAATGTTTTTACAACATACAGTTCAAAACCCTCATCAAGAACTCATGTGCTTCTGTTCTTCAGCTCGCAACTTCAAACTTGCTCTGGAACTTCAAACTTGCTCTGCAACTTACGACTCAACTCTTGACTTGTCTAACTTATGAGAAATAACACATCTCTCATCCATATGTAACCGACTTAGAAGAGCAATGAAGTCCATCCTCAAATCATGCAACTGGTCAGATCTGATAGATTTCCTGCAACGAGCTGACTTTGCATTCAAAGCCATTACTCAAAACGGTTGAGCTCGCCACCCTTCGTTGACAAATGCAACTACCACAATAACTATCTTGGTATTCGTCCAATCACTATTCAACCAGGTGCCACGCGTCCAATACCCATCAGCAATCGCAGCTGACAGAGTAACCAAAACGGTCAAACAGACATCGGGCGCGACCAAGACTTCAAGTCATTTCTAACACTGCCGGAGTCGGAGTTGGAACAGGAGTCGAAACAGGACTCCACCGAAAATACACACTGCCGAAGTCGGAGTCGGAGTCAGAGACGGAACTGGAGTCGAAACATGACTCAACCGAAAATACAGGTTCAAGAACCATTTCGGTTCTGCGTCCACCCACGGCAAAGAGGAACTCATCAGAAATAGTTCTGACTGAGTAAATTCAACTCGGGGTCAAACCAAGAGGGGAACACAAAAGACCGGAGATGGAGTCAGGGACGAAACAGGAACAAAAATAGGACTTTACCAAAAGTCCAAGATTAGGAACCAATCCGGTTTCGGTTCCGCCTCCACCAACTGCAAAAAACAACAATCCAAAACTAGGACAAGGCAAAGGAAAACACCCCGAGGAGAATCCAAACATCCAGAAGAACCAGATCACAAAAGCAAGAGTCGGACCCGGAGTCAGAACATAAACCGAAACAGGAATATGGAAAATGGACATTGCCAAATTCCAAAACTGGTTCTGCCTACGCCAGACCTGCGAAGTGAGAATCAATAGACGGTAGGAAGTGGAGTCAGAGCAGGAATGAGAACTGAAACCCAGAACTTAGGCAAACAAAACAATGCCAAGTTCCATCTTGGTTTCGCCTCCGCTAGAAGTTTGCACACAACACAAAATCACCAAGGCATGAAAACGAGGACTTCAAGCTAGAAATTGAGACATAATTTCTCAACATTAGTGACACAATTAATATATTTTAATTGATTAGGATAGACTAGAGATTAGAAAGTGAATTAATTAAATAATTAAAAATTATTTAATTAATAGAGGAATATGATCAAGCATAATTAAATAATTAAAATTATTTAATTATTAGAGGATGACGACCAAGGAAAAATGTTGCTCGCAGGCTTAGGACATTTTTTCGCTCTTTGACATAATTTGATTTCAGCATTGTGTCAAGAATGAAAATGAAAATCAGGTTGAGATCATGCCCCAACATGCCTTGACGGCGACAAGGTACAAGTATGCCCCCTCGGGAAAATTTGACAAATTTACAAAATTGCCAATTTTTTTGGAAAATTATTCCGATAAGAGAAAGAGATGGCCAAGAATTTGATGGTGAAGACGGAATTGAGTTTTAGAATCGAGAAAGAGGTCAAAGTCGAGGTCAAGGGCTTCAAAAGGTGCGACCAGTAGGCAAGACAAGTGAAAAACCCTAATTTTGAACCTATAAATGGCAATTTGAGTTTGAAAAAGGGTCATTTACACATTCCAAATTTAGAAATTTTGAGAGCTCAAAGTGATTAGTTAGCAAGAATGTCACTTGTTCTAAAGGCCACCCACTATGCGTATTAGATTCGCAGCTACCACCGACTTGAGGGAGCGCCCCCCCGGGTACATACTACTAGCCCAACTTTTAATTCTTTCTTTTTACATGCATTTAGCTTAGGAAATAATTTATCAGGCAATTGCGTCAAAAAAATTTTCAATGCATTCGATAGGTAGTTCATTGCAATCATCTCGGTGCGACACAATTGCACTAGGGTAGGGGCACAAGCGTCTGCGGTGTGACGCATAAATTAGTGTGACACAAGTGACTTTTTGAGCAGTATATGTGGTTGGGAAGGACACAAATGACTGGGTGAGATGCATGTGTTAGGCAAGCAACACAATTGCAGTTGTGAGCCGGTTATGAATATGTGTGACATATTTGTTAAAATTGCGACGCAATTGCTTGGTTAAACTTTTTCCCCATAATAGGAAATTTTGACTTGGTCAAACTAGGTTTCGTTGGTCAACTAAAGGTCTGGGATTGACATTATTGGTTGTGTGGTGATTTAAAGAGCTTCTACCTCTGATTTATACTAGAGATTCAAGACCAGATGTGTTCCTATTGCGAGACTAGTTGGGCGAGGAGGAGCGACATGAACTTTTGGACTTAGGCTTATTCAATGTGACCTATATGCCCATGATTTGGGCAAACGAGGGGATGTTGAAAGAACTAGCAGAGCGGTGGCACTCAGAGATGAGGAACATCCATTTGCTGATAGTGGAGGCGATGGTCACCCTAGAGGATGTATACAGGATATTGAGGCTACCCATTCATGGCAAGCGGGTGCAGTATGATCCAACGTGGGGGCTACAGGTATTGTATGATTATTATGAGACATATGATGATGTTGAGCTTGGGATTCAGGGGTATGAGATCTGATGGGAGACCTTGCTGAAGACATATGACCGATTTGATTGTGTTTTATGTGTGTTGATAGCAGGAGTTTTGATTCTTGATCGTAGGGAGCACGGTTTCCCAATGGGATGGGGAGAGGTGCTCAAATTGATGGTTTCCTCATGGATAGTGTATGCGTGGGGGCCATGTCTATTGGCCATGCTTTATTTTTAGCTTCATGATATCACATTTAGAGGAGGATAGACTCTAAGTTGTGGTGTGACATTATGGACAATTTGGGCATGGGAGCACATAGCAGTGTTTTGACCACCAGTGGTTCGGCAGGCGGTGGGCAGTGCACCATATGCTTATCTTTATCAAGGAGCATTGACTCAGACACATGTCAGGGATGTGAGTTATTGGAGGCATGGTCTAGACACATTGGTGAGATTCATTTGGAGACCATACAAGAGCTGTCAATTGTGGATAAATGAGGATGACCATTTGCCTTGGTGTCGACAGCCCAGGTATCTGATTGAGTGGACAATGGGGTTGCAACACATCATTGAGATTTAATTACCAGAGAGAGTTAGATGATAGTTTGGTGAGAGACAGGGGGTCCCAATTGGCACAATAGAGTATGATCATTCATTGCAAGAGGTACATACTTGGGGTCCATAGATTGTGATTACTAGAACTAAGTAGGAGATAGATGCCATGCAGGTATTAGATTGAGAGTGGTGAGGTGGGGAGGAAGATGTAGGGACAACACTAGAGTATGATGCCTGGTGGTTAGTACATAGACCTATTCTGCTCACAAATCCATAGCAACCAATGCTAGTAGAGCAAAGAGTCAGGGGCTTGAGAGCCCAATAGGGAGGTAGAGGTGGGAGGTATGGCAAAGATAGAGGATGGGGGGATGATGGGGGTGATGGAGGAGGAAGATGAGGAGGAGGAGACCATCACAAGAAGAGGAGGGACAAAGGATGATGGGAGGCTAGACAACTTCCACCCATCCAAGAGGAGGAGGAGATGGAGGAGGATCACCCGAAGATTAGGTTGGCAACAAAGGTGTTAGCGTAGGCAAGAGAGCAACATGTAGAGGTGGTACAACCGGAGGTGATGGAGGTTGAGGCTAGGGGAGAGGGTGGATAGGAGATGTTGGTAGGAGGAGAGGAGGAGGCTAAGATGGATGAGGTAGAGCGGGTCCTTTGTGAGAGGATCATCATGGGAGATGTGGGGGAGGAGGGCCGAGCAGAGGATAGCTGCACTACAAGCACGTGTACATCCACTGGAGGTAGAATTGAGGATAGTCACTACTGAGAGAGACATCCTTAAGGCCGAGAGGGATGCCTTTTAGGTGGAGAGAGATCTAGCAGTCATTAGTTGGCAACAGATTGACCAGCGGATGATTGATTTCATAGCCACCTGTAGTGGGTCAATGGTTGAGGCTACATGAGAGTATGCTTGGGCGAGCACGTGCAGCTAGTATTACAAGGATTTATGTGAGAGGATGGTACAACCTGAGAGGAGAGAGCCCTCATTTTTTGAGACTGATAGTGGTTCACAGGGTAGATCACAAAGCAGGACTCACATCACATGGACATAGAGCAGGTCTGAGGGTGAGACTTCAGATGCCAGATGGGCCACTCCATATTATAGACCTCCTAGCATAGAGCACCAGACCAAAGATTCATCTCAAAGGGAGGACAAGGATGTTATCAAGATAGGAGAGTAGGGTAGTTCTAGATATACCATCTTGTTATTTATTATTTACATGTGTTAGACATTGATATTTTATTATCGAGCCCGCGAGCTCCACTTTTATTAGACACATCTTGACTTTACACCTATGACACATTATTTTTTGAGCGATATATATATGATATGATTTTGGTGGTGGTTGATGACATGTGTTGTGATATGTTTATGCATTTATGATGACATGCCATATGATGGATACTCATGCTATGATTATGGTGTTTGTTGATGCATTTTATATGATGATGATCTACGATGTTTATGATAATGTTTTATGATTATGTTTTATGCTTTGTTTATGCTTTTATGATATGCAATATGGATGACCTAATGCTTATTAAATGTAGATGATGTAATGCATTGATGGTTTATAGATGCTTTTATTATGTAATGGAAATGACATGATATTGAAATGTATTAGTGTTATGTGATGTTAATGTTATGAAATGGTTGTATGATAATACAAAATTTTTGATGGAAATATGTAATGTGAGTGCAAAATATGATGCTTAATGTTATAGGTTATAATATTATTAATGTGATGTAATATGTGTAAAATGAAATGCAATATTATGAGAAAATTCTTGTGTGATAATGCTAAATGGCATGATAGATAATGTCAAATATGAATGTAAGATGTGATATTTGGCATAATATGTCATCTTGCTATTGATGTGATACTATATGTATGGGATGCAACGTTATGAGAAATTCCATGCCATATGATATAATGGATTGTGATGTGACGATGCTAATATGATGATGAGATATGAATGCTAAATGAATGCATTTGTGTTTTGGTATTTTCTTATGCAAGTATATGCGACCTAATATGAAAATGATGTCTATGATGATGGTGCTTTCTATGATGTAATCTAACATGATTATGCAAGCAAGATGTTTTTGTGTGTCACAAGACTCAGTCAAGATGCAGACAAAAGAAATGTGAGCATGGAAGAGGATGGATGTGAGCGTGAAAAAGGAAAGGAAAATGGAGATGGAAAGTTAGATGGGAAATGATAGGGACCAACCTTCGTACTTCCACTTTTATATTTATCATCATTGGGTGCAAAAAGTATCGCAAATGGAACACAAACACCATGGTATAACATAGAACAAGGTGTGCAAGGTGACCATTTTTGAGAGACAACTAGTCAAAAGACAAAGCCAAAAGATAAGGAATTCCCTAGCTCATACTAAGGATCAAATTATCCCAATATTTTTTCCAACACAAACCACAGACAAAAAACAAAGAAAAGAGACCATGATCCATCATCATCCCTCTAAATCCTTTAATAGGACATCCTCGAGGAGACTATTAACAATGACTTAGAATCAATCAAAAATATAAGACAAATCTAGACCAACAAAGTGTTTGTCAAAGAGTCAGTGTTTGACAATAATATTGATAAGATTGTGTGATATGATTGATTAGGTTGACCAAGATGACCAGGATTTGAGTGATAGGTTTGACAAGGATTGATTGATAAGTTGGATGAATGTTGACACATTGATTTGATTGAACATGCCTAGTTTTAGGAAGGACACATCCTGATGGAGGCAAGATTGATTGACCAAGATGACAAGAATGATTGATTGTTTGACAAAGATTGATTGATATGACCAGGCGATGTGATGATACCCAATTCTAGGAAAGACATATCATATTTAAGGCAAGGGACACATCTGATAAATTTGACCAATTGACAAGTGTTAACAAGACAAATAATTGCAAGAAGGACACATCTTGCTTAAGGTGAATGACCAAATTGAAAAAATCTAATCTCATGCCCCACCAAGTAACCCTAAAGGAAGTTGTAATTAATGATTAAAGTGAACCAATTTTTTTTTTTTCTAAAGTGCAATTAATATACACATTCACCTACTAATTAACAACAACCTTTAAGACTACAAGGTTGGGATTACTAAAACCCACACAAACATATTACGAATAACCATAGCATTTAATACTTTATAAAATAAGCATTATACAACATTACATAATAAGATAAACAACCAAGAAACCATTTCATAATCATTTACTCATTCCAATAATTACAACACTCATTCCTAGAATAAGGCAATAGTACAAAAGTATTACAATTACAGAATCTCACCTCATAAACATAAGAGGGATAAATATCATATATAATCTGAAATATTACAATGCAAGAATAACATAAGAACCGCAAGCTGTCCATTTGAATATCTCGCCACCAAGTACTAAAGAAGAATGGGGACCCAATGGTTTTGGTGCATGTTCCACCCAACCAAGTGGTACCCAAAGGACCACCCCCCATGCTAGGAGATAGTAACCAAGTAACATGGACAAATATCTACAACCTCTAACCAAAGGCAGACTCATACTGACTCAACCAAATAAGAGTACAACATAAGTATAATACAAGTACAACATAAGAACAACTCAAGTACAATACAAGAACAACCCTCACATCACTGACATAGTCACATTGCTTCCAAACATAAAATAGATCAAGTATGTTCAGAGAACCATACACATAACATAAAATACCAAATAGATAAACAGACAGTTGTCCTAGACAGAGTGTCATCGCACATCTCATAATAAGTTACCCTCAGCGGATCTTCATAGGCTCCGATAATCTTGGTGGCCTCTACCGACCCTCGACCCTCGACCCTCATACTTACTAGTGCGGAATCAAATACCTCTCGTACTGACAAGATAAATGACTATGCCATTCTAGGCCTTTCCAGTTCATTCCAAGCCTTAACTAGCACTTGACTATGAGTGAAGCTAGAACTTATCTTTTTAGTGTGTAGTACTCCCCAATATTCATTTCAATTTTAGTTATCACTTGATTAAACTCACTTCCATAGGTTACCCAAATCCTACCACTTCCGGGCTTTGGCCCCTAATGGAAGCCACTCTTCTATTTGACAACACATAAACAACCTAATCACCAAGGGACTCACAAGTGCATATAACCTAGATATCAAAACCACTCCATCACAAGGAGGAAACAAATAATAAGACACACTCCAAACATCTTGGAGGCAACAAACACATAGTCCACTCCTTTCACAAGAGGTACAAAACAACACAACCCCGTTCATGGAAACCGGGTAACTATTGGTAAAACATCATGCACTACACAAGGGACAACACTAGTTAACATACGAAAATCGACAACCCTCTTAGATCCTCTAAGATTCTCTGGAAAACTTATAAATTGGACTAACACATAATCCCACTTCCCAAATAATGACATAGCTACAAAAGCATCAAGTCATTAATCAAAACTAATATTTGGATTTCCTAAATCCATACTCAAGCAATAGGTAACGTTTACAAAGGCAAAGGCACAATAACAAGGTTTACTCAAATAACCATCTACCCATTTTCCATTTTCATAATAGGGAATTTAAACTATTTAAAACTCACAACCCTTTGCGAAGTACGAAGAAAATAAATCTAAAAGACAATCAAGAGGAATCTACTATTTTTGGATATTCTAAATCCATATCTCATTCATAATTTCATTCACAATAATTAAATTTCCCAAAATAGAAAATAAATGAGTTAAGGTAATTTAATTGTCTCTTCATTATAACACCTCCATAATTAACTTTTAATACACATAAAACTATAGTCAATAAGCTTTTCAATTTTCTATCCAATCTATGTCTCATCAACTATCCATTTAAAACATGCAATTTATAAAATATCTTAAAATATCTCTTTTCATTAACAACTCAACCATGCATTCAACCTTATCTTTAAAATCTCTATTCACAATAATATAAAACTATTTCCTCTTTCAAAATAATTGAAATATTTAAAATAAACGCCTTCAATCTACAATTATAAGAAATTCTATTTCAAACAATTTAACTCAAATTCTTATTTAAATCAAATATTACTTTTAATATATCAAAATATCTTTTTCCTAATCAATTTAACCATGCAATTTAAATCTTATCTTTTGAAATCCCCATGCAATACTAAATTACATGCATCTAATTCAAAACCAAATAAATATAAAATATATTCTTAGTTAAAAAACTCATGTATATATATATATAATTCAAATATATATATTAATACATTTTATTAAGCAAATACATTATTTAATAAACCAAACATGTATTTATTGAAATATACTATTTGACCTCTTTTCCTCTAAAATTACTCCTCACATTTATCTATTCAACCAATCCAAACATATACATAAATAATAATCTGAAGATAAAATTATTTATATATATACAACAAATATATATACATATTTTATATATCATAACCATATTTTATTCATATTATAATCAATGTATATATTTATAAAAATTGAATATATACAAACAAAACACATTAAATAAATTTAGAAACCTCAAAGGCTCGGACCGGTTTATACCCTCTGGTTTTGGCATTCAAAGGAGCCCATGTACGAAGGAAACCCCAATCTATTTGGGAAAGGGCGGCGGAATAAACCCAACCGACCCTCTCCCCAAATGCAGAGGGCGTCGGCCATGGAGGACTGTGGAGGGGAGGTGTGGAGGGTCTCCCTCCACACAACCGCTCCTATATGGGGCGGCTGTGGGGAGGTAGATCCTCCCCATGCCTGTGCGCATCAACAAGGGCTTTGCCCAAGGACAATACAAACACCAATACACCGAATGAAAAATTTCGCTTAAACAAATACAGCGAATGAAAAATTTTGCTTTTAATAAATGAAAACCCTTGTTCAAATTCGGAATTCGTCCGCCGTATGGACGACCACACAACATTAAATAACACAAACAAAAAGTTTATATATATATATATTTATATAATATGTGTATATATATATTTTCAAAGATATAATACATATACTATATAAATATATATATATATATATTTACACAGAATTTCTGACTGGTAAAATTGGGCAGAATAAATAGAATAATCAGTTACAGGGAAATTAATAAAATTTTCCAAAATCTTTCCTTAAATTCATGGAGATATAAAACCGAATTCTTTAAAAATCATTCCAATCAAATTACATCCAATTTCAAATATAGGAAAACTACAGGTGATCTAAATTTTTCCATTACAAATTTCCTACTTCAGATTAATTTAACAATCTTTCCCAAACTTCAGATTACTTTAAATCCAAATTCAATCAACAAATATTAATTCACAATGATTTCAACAACAAATCCATAAGCAATATAATTTGTATTGAACAAACAATAACCAAAAGACACCGATCAAAACTTGGAATTCGAAGCTACCGAAGAAGATGATTCTCTGATGCAAGCTTCCTCCAAAGCTTCTATCCCACAATTTAATGATTCCACAAACACAAACAAGATTTCCAGAACAATTCCAAATAAATCCACAACCAAGAAATTCCTCAAACCCTCCTCTGTGCAATTTTTCCAAAATTATCTTCTCACACCAGAAGAAGATTTTTCCTCCTCAAAATTCTTTTCCAAAATTTTCTAATCCATCAATTTTGCAACCAAACTTAATTTTTTTAATTCCACTCACACATGCATGCCTAATTGAAAATATCTTGCACAACCAAATCTGATTTTGCATGCAAAACAGAAACTTAAAATATCTAAATATCAATTATCTCCAAAAATTGAAAACCAACTTTGCTTTTTCAAAACCAATTTCAATTTCTAAATTAATTCCAACTTAATTGAAATGAAATTCCAAATTAATTAAATTTCCACAAATTGAAATTAAATTCCAAATTAATTTTAATTCTTTTATTTCTTTTAATTTTCTTGCAACACATTTAATTAATTAATTTAATTATTTAATAACTAAATTCAACCCCTTGGATTAAATTTAATCAATTAAATATAATTAATTGATTTAAATATAAACTTTTATCCACATTGCATAAATTAAATCAAATAACCATCAACATCATTTAATGCAATTATTCTAAACATCTATTTCCAAATCAAGAATCTTCAAAATTAAATAACATTAAAGTAAGGCAAACAACGACTCGACACAGATGACTGACGACACACTAAGGCTAGGGTGTAGACTTGACACATGTTACCTAGCTACTATCTCCCTTCAACTTAACCGTTGGATCGACATGCTTAGACCTGTGAAACCAGGTGGAGTCGGTGTCATGTACCTGCAATCCTGAAACATAATAACCAATATCATAAAATATAACAGCATATAATACACACCGTGAAGAAGAAATCTTAGATTTGCAGGGTGCTCGCAAGCGAGTGATGCGAATCCGTCTCCTTCACCAATACACTCAACAAAACTGACACTTCCACAATACATCGAATATTCTCATAAGCACTAACATGATATATTACTAACATCATTATTACACCAATTAAAACATATAATATAAATCATCAGATAACTCAAATCACATCACATAGAATAGTTTAGATAATTCAAATCACATCACATAGAATAGTCTATTGCTCAATAAATAGTGATCCAATACACACACAAGAAAAAGTATTTGAATATCCAGAAGTATAAATCAACACAAAACAAGGACACACTGTCCAGTCCATCAATCAAAATGGAGGGATGTTACATTCTCCCCCCCAAGGGTTAGGCTTACTCCTGGAAGCCTGCACACAAGTAGGGATGAAACTCCCTCAAACAAACTGCATAAAAAAAAAAAATCAAAACAAATCCTCAACCCCAGAGGACGAGTATCCAACACTGCACTACCAACACCAGAAGTGTCAACTACAACACCCCAATAACCCGACTAACGGTTATCAACCGCAACATATGCACGATAAGACTTGCATGCACACCTACTGTCGGCTCTGAAACTATTGGTCCCTATCCAAATCCAGAAGTACTTCGATGCAGACAATTCCTAGCAATATGACCCTGCTGACCACAAGAGTAACATCTAATGTTACGACCAAACTCACTGCCTCCTATGGGTGCAATAGATTGCTCCATACTAACCCAATCAGCCGCAGACTGTGAACTCTGGGTTGGTTGTACCTGTCGATTGCACTTATTACGCCACCAATTTCAGTTCCTTCTAGGCGAAGAACCACCATCATCCTGAGAGTCCTTATGCTTTTCAAGCACACTCTCCTACTGCTCACTCTGAATAGGCTCCTGCTGAGTCATCAGTAATCCAACTCCCAGAGTCTGACCTCGTCGTGCACTAGACCCAACTACTGAACCACTACCAATCTGCACACCTGAATGACCTCCTAGTACCATAGTCAAGTTATCCTCAACCAGTCGTGCTTTCTCCACAGTTATCTCCATAGACTTGGGTTCAAAGACCCGCACACCACCA
>CM021101.1:193512682-193600164 GCA_007115665.2 Sequoiadendron giganteum | reverse complement strand
CCCTCCCTACCTCTCCCCCCTCTCTACTTATCTATTTCTCCCCTCTCCCTCTCTCCTACCTCTCCATCCATCACTAACTACCACTTTTTGTATTTATCTCTATCTCACCTCTCTCTCACCTCCCATTCTCTCCACCCATACCTCTCCTTCTCCTTCCCTCTCTACCTACCTCTCCATCCATCACTCTCTACCACTCTCTCTCTCTCTTAGTATCACCCTCTCTCAATCTCCCAACCTTCCTAGTCTATCTCTCTCCATATTTCTCACTCTCTCCTTTCCTCTCTACTCTCTATCTCACCATTCTCTCTCCCTACTTCTCCCTCTTTATCTCTCCTTCCCTATATAATTCTCTATATCTCCCTCTCTATATCTACATCTCACTCCCTCCTTCCCTCTCTCTCCCTCTCTCTCAATATTCCCAACTTCCTCCTCTCTTTCTCATATTTCTCTCACTCTCTCCTTCCCTCTCTACTCTATCAAGCACCATTATCTCTCTCTCTCTCTTCCTCCCTACCTCTTTCCCTCTCTAATAATCTCTATCTCCCCCTTTCTCTCTCTTCCTTTCTCCCACCCACCTTCCCTCTCTACTTCTCTCTATCTAACCTATCCCTCTCTCCCTCCCTCCTCTCTCTCAACCTCTCTCCCTTCCTCTCCTCTCTACTTCTCTCTCTATCACCTCTCCCTCTCTCTACCTACCTCTCCCTCTCTACTTCTCTATCTAACCTATCCCTCTCTCCCTCCTTCCTTCTCTCTCTCAATCTCTCTACCTTCCTCTCCTCTCTACTTATCTCTCTATCACCTCTCTCTCTCCTTCCCTCTCTACTTCTTCCTCTCACCCTCTCTCCCAATCTCCCAAACCCTATATCGAATATCATAAATCCTAATCCCTATACCCAAAACCCTACACCCTCATCCCTCATCCCTATACCCTATACCCTATACCCTATACCCTCAATCTTATACACTGAACCCTAAACATTATCCCTTGACTCTATACCCTCAACTCTATACTTAACCCATAAAATCTACACTCTCAACCCTTAACCCTATACCTTATACCCTCAACTCTATACCATAAACCCAATATCTTAAACCCTAATCCCTATACCCTATACACTTATCCTTGACCCTCAAAACTAAACATTAACCCACAACCCTCAACCCTATAACTAAACCCTAAACCCTCAACCCTAAATGTAATATCCTCAACCATATACTCGACATCCTAAACCCTAATCCCTATACCCTATACACTTATCCCTATAACCTTAACACTATCCCTCAATCCTCAACCCTAAACTCAAGCACCTCAACCTCTATCTCTCTCCTCTTCCTCTACTTTCTACTTCTCATTCAATTCTCTCCCTCTCCTACCTTCTCCTCTACTAATTCCTACCACTCTCTCTCTATTTCTCTCTCATTCCACCTCCCTCTCTCTCCCTCTCTTCTTCCCTTTATCTACTTTTTTATTCTAATGCCTCACTTACTTATTCTCTCCATCCACTACACTTACTCACTCTCTCTCTCTACACCTCTTATCTCTACATTTCTCTCCTCCCTCCCTCATTCCCTCTATACTTTCTATCTCTCTCAAATTTCTCTACCTTTCCTTCTATCTCTACTTATCTTTTATCTCCTCTCTCCCTCTCTCCCTCCCTCTCCCTCCCTCTCTCTCTCTCTCTCTCTCTCTCTCTCTCTCTCTCTCTCTCTCTCTCCCTCCCTCCCCCTCCCCCCTCTCTCTCTCTCTCCCTCTCCCTCTCCCTCTCCCTGTACCTCTCCCTCTCTCTCTCTCTAACTCTATGTGTGTGTGTCTCCCTCTCCCTCAATCTCCCAACCTTCCTCCTCTATCTCTCTCCATCTTTCACTCGCTCTCTCCTTTCCTCTCTACTCTCTATCTCACCATTATTTCTCTCTACTTCTCCCTCTCTATCTCTCCTTCCCTATATACTTCTCTCTATCTCCCTCTCTCTATATCTACCTCTCACTCCCTCATCCCCTCTCTCTCCCTCTCTCAATCTCCCCAACTTCTTCCTCTCTTTCTCATCTTTCTCTCACTCTCTCCTTCCCTCTCTACTCTATATCAAGCACCATTATCTCTCTCTCTCTCTCTCTCTCTCTTCCTCTCTACCTCCTTCCCTCTCTAATATTCTCTATCTCCACCTTTCTCTCTCTTCCTTCCTCCCACCCACATTCCCTCTCTACTTCTCTCTATCTAATTGAATAATAGGTAAAATGAGGATGCTTTATAACCTAGGTCATAGAACACCACTATTCTCCTATTGTCACTCAATAATCTCCAAGGAACCCAAATTGGATTGAATATCAACCCAAAGGGTGAGTCAATTCTCAACAAGGAAGACCTGGGAGGGAGTTCTTTAGCTTTGAGGGGTTCACCACCAAGCAAAACCTTGGAAAAGACAAGTAAGAATTCAACTCATAAAAGCTAATAATGCAAGCTAAATGATGAGTGAAAATGATGAAATTATGCAACAACAAGTTAGGATATGTCTACATGAGAAGTTTGGAAATGTAACAAGGATTATAGAAATGCAAAGAAGTTGTCAAAATGTGCTATGGAGGACTAATATTCCCTTACTTTAAATTATTAGTATCGCTGCTATTTTTTGGGGTAGATGCATAATCTTCATATGCCAAAAAAATATCCAAAAGAATCTCTACAAAATTCCACTTGGAGGACTAAGACGCCCTTGCTACTATCTTAGTCCCAATTTGAATTTCTAGAATCTTTGAATGTTGTCCTGAGGCTTGATGTTTACACTTCCTTCTTCTGTAATATTAGGTCCTTAAACTTTTGGATTTGGCCTATAAGTGAGTTTCCATGAAGATGACAAATTTGTAATGCAACTTTGCAACTTTGCACTTCAAATGATCTTCAAGTCTTCAACCTAAATCTGCAATCACAAACACACAAGAGAGGAAAAACTTGCTGATTGTTAGTGAATGGGGGTTTGCCTTGGTCAAACCCCTTGTTGGTAATTAAACCTTGAAATGAAATGAAATGGAGGGAAATGATGAATGATCAAAATGCTATGTTGTAACTCACCAAACTCTTGTAACAAGGTGCTACAAATATGCTTGAGATGGATGCAATGGATGTGGTTCTTGACTCTTCATTTAATCATAAACTCTACATCAAAAATGTTAGCACAATAACAAACATGATGCAATGATATCCTTGATATGATGTTTGAATCTTGATGATGGCTGCAAATGATTGATGAATTGCTCTTGAATGCTTGAATACTTGAATGCTTAGAGTGCTTAGATTGCTTAGATATGAAAATGAGAGAAAGGACCCTTGTATTTATACTTATCCATGCTTAATATTCTGAAATTACACCACAACAAGCTGACATAGGAATTCATTAATTAAAGGTGGCTAAATCCCACCAGAATTTGAAATTAAATCCCCAAAATACCTTAAGGGGGACTAACATGCCCTAGGTAGAGTCTTAGTCCTGAGGCATGAAACTCAGAGAATAGACTCCAAAAAGGGGCCCATTTAAGGCACATTGAAATCAGGGTCCCAAGACCTTTGAGGGACAAAGACACCCCAGGTGGCGTCTTAGTTTGGACTAAGAAATCAAGGACACTCATATAGAATCATTAAATTATCATTTCCCCTTTGATGTTTGTTGGGATTAGCCACAAAAATGTTGGGATAAGGTGCCATTAACCTTGTAAATCCCAATATTGTATTTATTCCTTTTATTATTTGTTATTAGTAATTACCCATAAGGAGTTGTACAGGTTTCACCGGTAGTGGTAAAAATTATTTACTATCCATGATAAGTTTCAGAGTTACAAGCGATAATTACAGAGTGACTTTTACTATTGGTAAATGTAAAAAATTATGGCTAAAGTGGTTAGGAATTTTCCCTTGGAGAATAAACTATTTTTGGCATCTACATGACACACGTCATAATGTTTGGTAGTTGCATGTAAAGAATCTATGATAGTTGCAAGTTGTCATAAGATTCTGACACTATGACACATATGATGGATATGATTGTTCATTATTTGCTCTGTTTAGCCCCAGGAACCCATCTTGGGTTGCATGCATGTTGGAGGTATCTATGACAATTATGACATGTCATAAGATGTTGTAAGTTGTCATGCATGGATATGGGTGCCCAACTTTGGAAGGGTCTTTTCGACACTTGTATGTTGCATGTTGATGCCACTTGGATACTTTCCTATGGGAGAGATAAAGTGGATGCCTAGGCCTTGTTGGAGACATTTTCTATAAGTATTTTCCATGTATTTGTTGTTGTATATCAGTTTTGCAGGTACCCAGGTTATGTCGGAGTGAAGGTTCAGAGACAGAGGAAGTGAATGTATTTGTAATCTCCTTTTGTGAAGATAATACAACTTGGCCTCTTTTCTTGGTGGAGTTTTTTACCTGAAAGGGTTTTCTCCACAATAAACATTGTGTTGTGTGCTTCATTTTTCTCCTAGAATATTTTTGTTTTGTGGGTTTATATTTTATGTTACAATCTCCATTGATATATACACTTTAAAGGTTGTAGAAATTTATCTTAAATTAGATTTCTATTTGGGTAGTTGTGATTTCATCATTTAACATTTGGTATCAGAGCCTAGCCAACTTTGACTCTTGGGTGGTAGTGTGGAATTTGTAGCTACAGTGGGATATTTGGTTGTGTTTTGTTTTATAGATCTTGTGTTTACATTATAGATGCATCCACCATTGCATCAACCTCTCGTTTGGACATTGAGAAGTTCAACGGAATGGGGTATGCATTGTGGAAGCTAAAAATGGAAGATTTATTGGAAGAAAGAAACCAATGGATGGTTGTTCAAAAAAAGAGGAAACCTGAAGATGTCTCTCAAGATGAGTGGGATAGATTGGATAAGAAGGCACAGGGAACCATCCGGTTGTGTCTTTCAGACTCTGTCTTGTTGAATGTCGCAAAGGAAGAGACTGCATATAAATTATGGAATCATTTGGGTGAGATCTATCAAGCCAAGAGTATGGTAAATAAACTTTATTTAAAATGAAATTTATTTTCTTTGAAAATGAAAGAGGGTGAGACGGTTGCAGAGCATTTAAATTCTTTTAACTTGTTGATGAGTTAGCTTGCTTTAGTAGATGTTGAAGTAGATGAGGAAGATAAATGTATCTTACTTCTTTGTTCTTTACCTGAGTCATGGGACAATTGTATTATTTCTATCACTGCTAACATCACAGATGTGAAGGTGGATTCCCTTGTTGCAGTTTTATTGGCACATGAATTGAGGAAGAAGAGTTTGGATAGTTTAGGGGATGCTCTTAGTTTTAGGGGAAGGTCTAAGGAAAGGAGACCAAAAGGAGATCAGAAAGAGGCTAAGGACAAGTCCAAGGGTTGTTCTAAGACTCTTGGAAAGAACAAAAAATTTAAGTGTTGGAACTGTGGTAAAAGGGGACATGTAAAGAAGGAGTGCATAAACCCCAAGAGGGATAATGCTTATGATAAGTCCTTGAATGCAGGTGAAGATGTTTTAGTTTCTACTTGTAATGTTGTTGCTAATGAAAACTTGTTGGTTGACTCAGTATGCTAATTTCATATGACCTTGAATATGGAATGGTTCTCCACATATGAAAAATATGATGGAGGTAATATATACCTTGCAAACAACTCTTCATATCCGATTGTTGGAAAAGGAAAGGTATTGTTGTGTTTCGGTGATGAGAGGATTAAAACCCTCCTTGAATTTTATCATGTTCTTGGATTAACTAGAAATATTATTTATGTTTCAAAGATTAATGATTTGGAATGCATGTAACTTTTGACAAGCATGGTTGTAGATTAGTGAGAGGAAATTTGGTGTTAGTGAAGGGGAAGAGATTGGGAAACCTGTTCAATCTTGAAGCCACTACAGTTTGTAATTCCTCCTATGTATCGAAGGCTAGTACTGAAAATGCATGTATGTTGTGGCATCATAGATTGGGCCACACAATCAATAATGTATTAAAAACTATTAAGAATAAATTTTTTTTGGATGGTTTCTCTTGTTCTGATGAGGACTTTGATTTTTGTGAGCATTATGTGTTTGGTAAACAAAACAGAAAATCATTTCCTTCAAGAAGCAATAGAGAAAAAGAGAAGTTAGAAATTATTCATACGGATGTGTTTGGGCCTATGGATATTGAATCTA
This sequence comes from Sequoiadendron giganteum, assembly GCA_007115665.2. Taxonomy (NCBI): domain Eukaryota; kingdom Viridiplantae; phylum Streptophyta; class Pinopsida; order Cupressales; family Cupressaceae; genus Sequoiadendron; species Sequoiadendron giganteum. Next base: position 193,593,987 of record CM021101.1, on the reverse strand, counting down.
TCAAAAAATCTTGTTATTTTGTCACCTTCATTAATGATGTATCTAGATTTACATTGATTTATTTTATGAAACATAAATTTGAAGTTTTCACTAAGTTTAAGGAATTCAAAGTCTTAGTAGAGAATCAATTAGGTTTAAAGATTAAAATATTAAGATCTCACAATGGAGGGGAATATTTTTCTAAGGAATTTGATGAGTTTTGCAATCATGTAGGTATAATCAAACAAAAGATAACTCTGTATACACCATAATAGAATGGTGTTGCAGAAAGGATGAACTGAACAATTATGGAAAGAGCCAGAAGTATGCTTAGTGATGCACATCTGGATAAATTATTTTGGGCAGAGGCTATGTTTACTGCTTGCTACTTCATAAAAATATCTCCTTGTAAGGCTCTTGATTTGACACCTTATGAAGTGTGGATAGGTAAGAAACCTTTTGTTTCACATTTAAGGGTTTTTGGTTGTGAGGCTTTTGTTCATGTGCCTAAGGAAAAGTGATCTAAGTTTGATCCAAAAGCAAAAAAGTGTACATTCATTGGATATGGTGATAATGTTAAAGGTTATAAGCTTTGTAATCCACTAACCCGTAAGATTATCTTTTGTAGAGATGTTATTTTCAGGGAACTTAGAGCTATTTCTAAACTTGAGCAGCCAAACGAAAAAGAAGAAAAGGTAAGAGAGTGCACTTTGAGTTAGAGTAGCAAGTTGCACCTCTGGAAGAACAGAATGATGGATTGAGGGGTGAAGAAGAAGAAGAAGAAGATTAGTTCTAATGAATATGAATTTGTTGTTATAGAAGAAACTAGTATAAATAATCATGCAGAAGAACCAGTTGAGTCTCTTACTCCACCCTTGAGGAGATCTACAAGACAATGAAATCTAGTAGACAGGTATAGCCCACCATATTTTTGTTGTGCATATGCTTTATTGAGTACTAATGATGAACCTAGATCCTATGGTAAGATATTTCTACAAATGATAGTGAGTCTTAGAAATTAGACACGTAGGAGGAGATGATGGCCTTAGACTCTAATAAAACCTAGGATCTTGTTTGTTTTCCCAAAGGAATAAAGGCCATAGGATGTAAGTGGGTCTTCAAGAAGAAGTTTGGAGTGGATGGGTCATTGGAGAAGTACAAGGCTAGACTAGTAGCCAAGGGCTACTCTTAGAGAGAGGGAGTTTATTTCGGTGAGATATTCTCTCCTGTTGCTAAATTGACTTCTATTATATTTCTCTTATCCATTGTTGTAGATTATGATTGGGAGATTGAGTAAATGGATGTTAAGACTATATTTTTGCATGGAGATCTTGAAGAAGAAATATATATGCAACAACCTACAGGTTCTGAGGTAAAAGGAAAAGAACATTAGGTTTGCAGGTTGAAAAGGTCTCTTTATGGTTTAAAGCAATCACCCAGAATGTGGTATCAAAATTTGATTCATTTGTTTTGAAATTGGGTTTTGTTAGAAGAGAGGAGGATCCCTATGTTTACATTCATTGTGTTGGTGATTCTATGTTGGTTATTGTTTTGTATGTTGACGATAATTTGTTTTTCAGCAATACTAAGGATATGATCTGTGAGATTAAAGCCCAATTTTTAGGTGTATTTGATATGAAGGATCTTGGAGCTGCTAGGTATATTCTTGGAATGGAGATCAAAAGGGATAGAGGTAATAGAAATATTTGGTTGTCACAAAGTAAGTATGTGAATACTATTTTACAAAGGTTTAGTATGCAAGGATGTAATCCAGTTAGAGTTCCTTTACCAATTGTTACTAAGATTTCATTAGATATGTGTCCAAAGACCAAGGATGATCATGAGGATATGTATAATGTGCCTTATGCTAGTGTTGTAGGGAGTTTAATGTATGCAATGGTTTGCACTAGGCCAAATATTGCACAAGCAGTGGGAGTTTTGAGTAGATTTATGTCTAACTTTAGTAGAAAACATTGGAATTATGAAAAGAGGGTGTTTAAATATCTTGCAGGTACTCCTGATCATTGTTTGGTTTACTCTGGTACTGATAGTGTTGATAAATTTTTAGACATACAGGGTTTTGTTGATTCAGATTGGACAAGTGACTTGGATAATCGAAGGTACACTAGTGGCTATGTTTTTACTCTGTTTAGAGGTCCATTGAGTTGGATGAGTAAGAGGCAGCCCATAGTTGCTTTGTCTACCACTAAAGAAGAGTATATGGCTGCTACTCATGTCTCTAAGGAGGCAGTTTGGTTGAGGAGACTGTGTATAGGTATTGGATTTGATTGCAGGATCATTCAGATTGGTTGTGATAGCCAAAGTGCTATTTTTTTGGCCAAGAATCCTATGTATCATGTTCAGACTAACCATGTTGATGTACAGTATCAATTTATTCAAGATTTGGTTACAAATGGACAGATTGAGTTGAAGAAGATAAACATTCTGAAGAATGTTGCAAATTCATTGACCAAACCTGTGATCATAGAGAAGTTCATGTGGTGTAGAGAGGCCATGGGCCTTGTTTCTAGTGCTTGATTATTTTCCATTTGATTTCCTATGGGTTGATTTACAATGTATAATGTCAAGTGGGAGAATGTTGGGATAAGGTGCCATTAACCTTGTAAATCCCAATATTGTATTTATTCCTTTTATTATTTGTTATTAGTAATTACCCATAAGGAGTTGTAACAGCACCAGAAGTGGTAAAAATTATTTACTGTCCACGCTAAGTTTCAAAGTTACCGGCTCTACTTACAGAGTGACTTTTACTATTGGTAAATGTAAAAAACTTATGGCTAAAGAGTTTGGGAATTTTCCCTTGGAGAATCAATTGTTTTTGGCATGTATGACACACGTCATAATGTTTGGTGGTTTCATGTAAAGAATATATGACAGCTGAGAGTTTTCATAAGATTCTATTACACTATGACGCATATGACGAATATGATTATTTATTGTTTGCTCTATTTAGCCCTAGGAGCCCATCTTGGGTTACATGCATGTTGGAGGTATCTATGACGGTTATGACATGTCATAAGATGTTGTAATTTGTCATGCATGGATATGGGCACCCAACTTTCGAAGGGTCTTTTTGACACTTGTGTGTTGCATGTTGATGCCACTTGGATGCTTGCATGTGGGAGAGAGAAAGTGGACACCTAGGCCTTGCTGGAGACATTTTCTATAAGTATTTTCCATGTATTTGTTGTTGTATATTAGTTTTATAGGTACCCAAGTTTAATCGGAGTAAAGGTTGAGAGACTAAGGAAGTGAATGTATTTGTAATCTCCTTTTATGAAGATAATACAACTTGGCCTCTTTTCTTGGTGGAGTTTTTTACCCGAAAGGGTTTTCTCCATGGTAAACATTGTGTTGTGTGCTTCATTATGCTTCTGGAATATTTTTTGTTTTATGGGTTTATAATTTATGTTACAATCTCCATTGATATATACACTTAAAAGGCTATATAATTCATCTTAAATCGGATTTCCATTTGGGTAGTTTTGCTTTCATTTCTATCAAAAAATATATAGTTCATCGGGCTTGTGGATGCAAAATAGGACCAATTAAGACATAAATAAGGATAAATAAAGCAAGGCAGGCCCAAACAAGTGTGAAAATGCAAGGGTATGCATTTTCGTACACTACATTTAGCCCCCACTTTAGTGAGAGGATGAACTTTCTTCAAACTCACACTAAAGTAGCCAAACACACAATCAAGAGGGGTTCCAATGTACAAATGTTAGCAATATAGGATGAAAATAACCAAGAAGGTGGCCAAGCCCCTAGGATCAAGATCCCATGGCAAACCAACATAGGCACAAAGGAACACACTTGCAGATGATGTAAGAATCCATAACTAGATCGCAAGCATACACCATCAAAAATAGAAAAAGGAAAAAGGAAAAATAAAAATGCAATAGATCAAGCTTTGACTGGCCGTCCAACATGCTATGGATTGGGTCTAGGCTGTTTATCCAAAAAGGTTTGCAAGTGGAACGTGTTGTCCACTATGCAAGCAAAACACATGCTCACAAGGGCTAGTGAAGCTAGTTGTTCACTAGGTGAGCCCCAAGAGGTCCATATCAATTTCATACCCCAATGACTATGATAGGGACAAAAATAAAATGCATGATCACAAGGGCTAGTGAAGCTAGTTTTTCACTAGGTGAGCCCCAAGGAACCATATCAAAGTCATACCTCCATGAATTTAATAAGGTACAAATATGCAACACAATAAGAAAGAGGTATGTTCAAAGGGATTTTTCTTAGTTCATGTGAGGTATTTATCTTAGGGTACATTATTCATAATGTCTCCAAGAGAGGACCAATCAAGTGTGTCACATCACCACTAAGAGGAATGTAATATGCTAAGATAGATCAAGCTCTTGAAGGACATTACTCCCAATGTCACCACAAAGAGGAAAACACATGACATGAAATAAGGAAATCACATCAAGGAACATTCAAAAAAAATGCGAAAAATAATGCCAATGTATGCCCCCACTTTAAAGAAATTGCTAAACACCATGTTTTGAGTAATTACTTTAAAGTAGACAAACATGAAAAAGGAAAAGAGGTTTTCCCCCCAAAAACACAATATTTCACATGTGAACCAACTTAAGGCATGTCATCCACATCCGAAGCTTTCTCTTATATGCACATGAAAGGTGGTCAACTAGCCAAAAGAGACAACACCAAGTGACATACAAGGACAAGGCTATCCACCCCCTTGCCCCCACTTAATGTATGACAAAGGTGATCCTAGAATGGATGATAATATGATGCTCCTTGAAAAAGGGAGATTATTTGAAATGCTTGTAAAACATGCAATAGTGAGTATACTATGATCCTACAACTATTGCATGGCAAGGAGCAGCAACCTAAGGTTATTTATTATGATGAGTAAAAAAAGTTTCAACTTGATACATATTTAATGATATATCTATTAGTTTAGGATGCACCAAAGTTAAAGTTATCTTGGAAGAATCTATTGTGATAGTGTTGACATTGAATGAAGGCTTTTGTTTTGAGGGACAATAATCAAGACCATTAGTCATTTCTTGTGTTTTAGGCTCTATAGGGACATGGATAATTTATTCTATAGCATCATATAAAGCTTTTTCACTTCTTTCAGATTTAGTGGTTGTTCAACTTCATCAAATTTTGTCTTGTATGCTATCTTTTCATCTAAGGTGGTTGAAGTGGGTGCTTTTGAATTTTGTATTGCCATTATCGGTTTCTCTTTTCCCTTTTCAGAATATTTTTTATGATCTTGTATTCTCCCATGAATATAGGTATGAAATCAAAGTTTTTTGAAGCATCTTCCAATAAATTTGCGGCCACTTCAATTTTCTTTTATTTTTATGTCTCTTGCATGGGTTCCACATGTGTGGTTAGTGTCAAGGAATGTCTAATGTGCATAATGTCAAAAGACTTATCCTTAGTTCCATGATCTCTTAGTGAAGAAGAGTTTAATTTCACTTCATCATCTTCATATAAGTATTCCATAGTATTATTGTTTGATATAAGTGTGTCAATGTGGTCATTTTCTTGCACCATGATAACCTCGCTAGCAGGAGATTTTTTAGAAGAACTATAAACTATATGTTCATGACATTCAATGTTCGGTTCTTTTGAAATAACTTCATCACAAGTAGGGAATTCATCAATAGTTGGATTTTCTTGTTTATCAATGATGGTATGTTCTTGTTCGATGATGTTTTACTTAGGGGAAGAGGGAAAAATAGGATTCTCATGACTGTCATCGATTGGATTTTCTAACACTGCAATATCTTCTTCACCAATAGGAGAGATCCAAATTTGATTTTTGTTCTTAATTTCATCTTTTTTATCTAAGATCTCATTCGCCTGTGCCATTATGTCCACCCTAGTAGGAGAGCTTTTAGGAAAGTAAATAATATGAGGTTCATTATATTCCATGGTTAAATTTTTTAAATTAGCTTCATCATACATAGGGGAGGCATTAAGAGAAGGATAACTATGAGTTTAAAATAGGTCTTCCCAAATGGTAGGGGCATAAGGAAAGGGAGGTACATGATTCTCATGAGTCGCAATAAGAATATCCTCTAACACCAAACTATCTTCTTCATGTCTAGAAGATATATTATGAGAAGGAAAAGTTTGATTTTCATGATTATCTACAATTACGTTCCCATGTCCTATAATATCTTCCTAAGTAGGGGAGGTAGGATTGTCATAGTTCTCAATTATTGGATCTCTTAATATCAACATATCCTCCACACAAATGTGTTTTTCATGATCATTCATGATTGTATCCTTATTCACTAAAGCATTCTCACAAGTAGGGGAGGTGTTGGGAGATGAATGGAGACTAGGTAAAGTAGTGGCCATGATCTCAACTTCGTGTGTCATAATATCTTTCCAAGAGGGAAGACAAAAAAGACTTTCATGATTCTCAATAATTGTATCTCCTATCACTAAGATACCTATATCACTAATAGGAGAGGTATCAAGAGAAGAACAATTATGATTGTCATGATTGTCAATGCTTGCATCCTCTTGTATCAAACCTTTAGTGGATTACCTAGGAGAGATGAATTCATCAAGGGCTTCATCTAACACATCAAATTCATCACTACTAAAGGGTTTTAATGATATGCTTTCTCTAAGGTTCACCATTTTTTGTTTCTTTTGATGTTTTTAGTTTTTGTCTTTGTTTTTTTTTCTAATGAATGTAAAATGAAATCTATTTCTAAAAGAATGAAAGTGCAATAATCCATCTTTATCAATCAATTGTAAACATGAACTATGAAGATTCATGAAACAAAAAAGTAACTATAGCAAACACAAGCACACAGATTCATTGTTTAACCCTGAAAAAATGCAACCTCAAACTCCACAGGGACTAAGATGCCAGGAAGGGCATCTTGGTCCTCCTGATGAAATTTGGAGGTTCAAGAAACTGGAACAATCAGTACACAATTCAGACAAGGTTCTAGACCAAAAACCCTGAGAAGGACTAAGATGCCAGGAAGGGTGTTTTAGTCCCAGTAAAGGTTTTTTCTAGAAAAATAGAAAAATTTGAGTTGTAAACAGTGTTCCTAGGTTTCCTACCCAGGGACCTGATGTTTAGAAACAAAAAATCATGTGAATGAATGCAAGAAAAAGTCACTATTGACAAGTAATTGGATGCAAAGTTAAATGCAATTTTTTTCAATTTTGAATGCAATAACAATGTGTCTAAATTCAATTAGAATGATGACCAAAGAACTTTTCAGTTTTTCAATGAGATGAAATGATACAAGAAAGAAAATATGAAACCTATATGCACTTTCACTAATGTAAATATGAGAAACCCTAGATGCAATTTCACTAAATATGAGAAACCCTAGATGTACTTTCACTAATGAAAGATGCAATATAATAATGAATGGAACCTAGATCTAGGACTTTAATGGACTCCAAATCAGAAAATGAATGCTCTAAAATATTGGGTTCACCAAAATGAACAATAGGGAAAATGGAAATGATTTATAACCTAGGTCATAGAACACCACTATTCTCCAATTGTCACTCAAGAATGTCCTAGGAACCCAAATTGGATTAACTATAAACCCAAAGGGTGAGTCAATTCTCAACAAGGAAGACCTAGGAGGGGGTTCTTTAGCTTTGAGGGGTTCAACACCAAGAAAAATCTTGGAAAAGACAAGTAAGCATTCAACTCACAAAACCTAATAATGCAAGCTAAATGATAAGTGCAAATGATGAAATTATGTAACAAGTTAGGATATGTACTTGGGAAGTCTAGAAATGTAAAAAGGATTCTGGAAATGCAAAGAAGTTGTCAAAATATGTTGTGGAGGACTAAGACACCCTTATTGTCTTATTAGTCTCGTTGTTGTTTTTTAAAGCAGATGAAAAATATTTGGATGTCGGAACAGGGTCTGAAAGAATGTCTGCAAAATTCCACTTGGAGGACTAAGATGCCCTTGCTATCATCTTAGTCTCGATCTGAATTTTTGGAATCTCGAAATGTGGTCCTGAGGCTTGATGTTTGCACTTCCTTCTTCTCTGATCTCAGGTCCTGAGACTTCTAGATTTTTAATGCAACTTTTCACTTCAAATGATCTTCAACTCTTCAACCTAAATCTATAATAACAAACACACAAGAGAGGAAAAACTTGTTGATTGTTAGTGAATGGGGGTTTGCCTTGGTCAAACCCATTGTTGGTAATTAAACCTTGAAACAAAATGAAATGGAGGGAAATGATGAGTGAACAAAGTGCTATGTTGCAACTCACCAAACCCTTGTAACAAGGTGCTGAAAATATGCTTGAGATGGCTGCAATGGATGTGGTTCTTGACTCTTACTTGAATGGTGTTGATCTTTCATAAAACACTTGCTTGAATCATAAACCCTACATCACAAATGTTAGCACAATAACAAACATGATATAACAATATCCTGGATATAATTGTTGAATCTTGATGATGGCTCCAAAATCTTGAATAATTGAATGCTTGGATGCTTAGATTGCTTAGATTTCTTAGATATGAAAATGAGAGAAAGGGACCTTGTATTTATACTTACCATACTTAATATCTTGAAATTACACCACAACAAGCCGACATAGGAATTCACTAATTAAAGGAGGCTAAATCTTGCTAGAATTTGAAATTAAATCCTGAAAAATACCTTAAGGGGGACTAAGTTTCCCTAGGTGGTGTCTTAGTCCCAAGGCATGAAACTTGGGGCATAGACTCCAAAAAGGGGCCCATTTAAGGCACACTTGAAATCAGGGTCCCAAGACCTTTGGGGGACAAAGACATACTAGGTGGCGTCTTAGTCCTAACCTAAAAATTAGGGACACACACAAAATCATTAAATTATCATTTCCCCTTTGATGTTTGTCGAGATTAGCCACAAAAAGATATAGTTCATCAGGATTGTGGATGCAAAATAGGACCAATTAAGACAAAAGTAAGGATAAATAAAGTAAGGCGAGCCCAAAAAAGTGTGAAAATGCAAGGGTATGCATTTTCCTACACTACACTAACCTATCCCTCTCTCCCTCCCTCCTCTCTCTCTCTCAATATCTCTACCTTCCTCTCCTCTCTACTTTTCTCTCTATCACCTCTCTCTCTCCTTCCCTCTCTACTTCTCCCTCTCACCCTCTCTCTCAACCTCCCAAACCCTATATTGAATCTCATAAATCCTAATCCCTATACCATAAAACCTACACCCTCATCCCTCATCCATATACCCTATACCCTCAACCTTATACACTAAACCCTAAACATTATCCCTCAACTCTATACCCTCAACCCTATACTTAAACCATAAAATCTACACTCTCAACCCTTAACCCTATACCTTATACCCTCAACTCTATACCCTATAACCAATATCTTAAAACCTAATCCCTATACCCTATACACTTAACCTTGACCCTCAACCCTAAACATTATCCCTCAACCACAAACCCACAACCCTGAACCCTATTCTTAAACCCTAAACCCTATTGTCATCCTTTTTCCCTAAACCATCAACCCTCAACCCTAAACATAATACCCTCAACCATATAATCAATATCCTAAACCCTAATCCCTAAACCCTATATACTTAACCCTATACCCTAAACCCTTAACACTATCCCTCAATCGTCAACCCTATACCTTAAACCCTAAACCCTACACCTGTTACCAATTTTTCACCACAACTCAAATTGGCAGAGCTGATTAAATTAAGTTCATTTTAAGGTGAAAAAATTTCAATTCATTCCTAAATTTTCTTAAACCATTGCATGTATTGAAGTTTGAAAGAGTTGTTCAGTTGAATTGTGCAATGTGTTTTTCAGTTTAAGAGGGCATTCAATTTTTCCAATTAATGTTAATAGCGTAGAAAAGATTGCATGAGATACAAAGTGTGAACCCCTAATTTGATAACTGCATAAAAAAAGCAAACAAACAAGTTATTAGATCATATGCAAGGTAAAACAAGGATTCCCCATGAAATCCATTTACAAAACTTAAAATAGGAAAAAATGAAGAATAAAATACGAAACAACATGTAAATCCTAATTAAGTGAGCAAACTAGAGTTCCCATGGGGGAATTGGTGCCAATGAAGTGTTGCAATTGGCCCTTTCCCAACTCCTTTGTGTGATTGTTGATGATTGATCCACTTGATGATGAAGAACAATGTGAGTTCTTGAGAAAACCTGCAATAACCTAGCTAAGATCTTGCTTTGAGGATGAAGTTGAGTAGAGTAAGTTTACTCAAGATGTGGATGATAGAATGAGAGGAAGAGTCTCTCATTTATAGATTTCAATCTTGGAAGAATGAATGAAAATAAGCAATGTGGGATCATTCAACATCCAATGGCCAAGTGCCATTTGTCAAGATGTGAATGGTTGAGGAATGAGCATATTTTGGTCAATGTGCATGATAAATGCCAAGAGATTCAAATTTGAAATTTGAATGTGACATGTGAGAGGGAAAGAGAAATGAAGTTAATGTCACTTGGCTCAATGCACAAGGACATGTAAGAGGCCTTCAATGCCTTGTTGGAAGTACCCTTCCCACTCAAATTTGAATTCAAATTTGAGGGAATATTCCTTCTTTATTCTTTGTTGAGAGAAAATAGAGAATTAATAAATCAAAGTAATTGATTTATTGTGCAAGTTGCATTCTCTAGAGAATTTTAGTGATAGGGATTAACTTAATCAAGATTTTGATCAATTTAATGAGGAATTAGGAGATGTGACAATTTAGACTTAAATTTATGAATTGATTTAAATCAAATTGAGAGGAAGGGTTTAATTAAATAAATGATTTTGATTTATTTAACTAAGGAGGAATATGTTAGATTAAATTAAATAATGTTTAATTTATTTAATTTAATAAGAGGACTTTAGAGAATTTAATCAAATAAAATGATTTATTTAATTAAACAGAGATGTAAGGTTAATTAAATTAAATTGATTAATTTAATCAGAAGAGGTGATAGACTTAATCAGATAAATAATGATTCATTAGATTAAGGGATAGAATTACGATGAAATGTTGAGAGTGTGATTCTGGAGGAAATGTCATTATTAATCAGGATCAAGTGTGTCAGATCGAGAATGTACATTTTCCATGTCTACACAAAGAATAATATTTTCATTTTGTATTGAGTTATCCATTCCATAATGTTTCATACATTTTGCAAGAGAGATATAGAATTGAACAAGAATGAAAAAATGATGTTTTATATTCATTGGGATGAAAAGAAAGATCAAGTGTCACACACAAGCTGTGGGAATAGTTGAGTCAACAGAACACAAGGAATGCACTATGCTAGTGAAGATAAAAGAAAGAAAGGAACACATAAGAAGAAACACAACCATCATTGCATGAGGTGTTTTCAAGTTGTTTCCATTGTTGAGTATACCTCCTTGCTCCCGGTGTCCAAGTGAACCTGCAAATGATTGAGAAATTTTTGTTAGAGCTTTGGTTATGAATCCTCCTGTATGATCTATCAACAACAATATAGTACATTGCTCATGGTGCATTAAATTAATTGAGCAAATATCATAAGTATGAAAGATGAAACATCACAGGAAAATTGAACTTATTTGTTTTTTTATCTAACATGTTTGTTCACTGTGCAGGTATAGGAAAAGTCATGTTGTTGATCTATTTTGAAGACATAATAGCATGTGGTGTCAAAATGGGCTCCCACAAGGGTTGAGATCAACATGATTCCCCTTAACATTCAAGAGGGGTCTGAGAAGACAAACAAACTCATGTTGCCTAAATGGAAATATATATCTGAAGGAGTACATCATAACTATTATAAGAGCTCAAGTAATTGATCATTTAGGATAATCAAATCTAAGAATGCAATGGGTTGAAGATCATAAATGATCAGTTTCTCACATATGAATAATCTCAAGGAGTGCATCATCATGAGAGTGATAGTGAGCAAGAATACATAATGAGTTCACAATCAAAACTGGAATTGAAATGGTTCGAGCAGCTTCAAAATAGTATGGTAAGCTTCACATATTCTAGGATCTTCTTCTCTTTGAGTTAAGGTTCTTATCAACTGTAGATGTTTTGAAAAGAAAGATGAAAATGCATGAAGATTGCAAGGGGAATTTATTTTTGTCAAGCAATGGAAGTAAAAAGTAGCAGCAAATGAACTATAGAAGTTACAAGATGAATGAAATAGTGGTAAAGAGTGAAGGTTTGAGTGCATTTTCTGAATGCAAAAAGTTTTCAACTTGTAGCATCAAAGTTTCAAAGTGTCATGAAATGGGTGACTACAAACAAGGGGATTGTCATGAATTACAGATGCATCATGATTGGCTGAATGCAAGCATTACAAGAAGTGAATGAGCAAAATAAAGGTGTCATCATTAAAGCTACCATTGTTCATGCAATACATTTGGGTATGAAATGGAGTTCCACATTTTGAGAATAAACAAAGTAAATTTAAAGTGCACACAAAAAACAAAACCATTTTTCTCCTTTCAAAATAGTGAGCTAATGCTAAAGTGAAGCTAGGGTTTTCAAAATAAAGTGAACAATAATGTGTTCTCATTCAGAAAATGCAAAACCCAAAAAATTTAAAGCCTTGGCCTTGCTTAGAGAGGCATTTGTTTTGGTTTGATTTCAGAAAAATTGAAGAATGATGTATTTTGCATGTTCAGAAAATGAACAAGAGATCTAAGATACATTGAAAATCCAATTGGAGCTCTCATGGCTATGTCCTGAGAGAGGCTTTCCTCTTCACAGAGACACAAACCCACTTGGGTTTTTATTTTAAAAAGTTCAAATGCAAAGGGTAATAAAGTTTTTGAGCTTGTGCAAGTATTAAGAACCCTCAAAAATGTGAGCAACGTGGTGAATGGCCATGGCCATTAAGGGGGTTTCAAAACCAGAAAAACAATATTAAAGAAAAATGAAGGGAATCATTATCTCTGCAAGTTTCATTGACTTCTACATCATGGGTCAAGCCCAGTATCAAGTAATGTTTTTGCAAAAAAAAAAGAATGCACAATGTATGGTTGTGGCCAGTAGGAAAGGAAACACACACAAACAATTTATCTTTCATTCTTTCCACAACTAAGCAAAAAATTCCATTATTTTGTTTAAATCATGCTCGAATCAAGTTTATTTAAGAGGGAAATGCACAAAATGAGAGCATGAAACTTACTCAAATTTGGTGTGTGGTGGAACTCATCAAAGCCCATGTGCCATGTCTTTTAGAAGGTCAAAGCCAAACTTTCCATTGCGGCTTGAAGTAAAGAATAATTCAATAAAGAGACAAGGCATGAAAGACAAGTTAGAAAAACTACATAGGCCATGGCCAAGAGGCCTCGAAACACTTTGAAATGGAGTCAAAATGACTTACCATCGAATTACAGAGGAGAATTAACATGGAGCAACTCAAAATGGTGGTCTTCAAGCTTGAACCCTGGCTTTCCATGGCGGCCAAGAGCATAGCTCATTTTCCCCAAAGTCGGCCAAGTGCAAATGATGCGAAAGATTATGGATTGATGTCATCTTTGATGTTAGGGTTTCCAAATCCCTAATTCAAACTTAGGCATTTTATGACTTTAATTTTTTAAAATCCAAATGCCTTTGAAATAATATTCGACCCTTTCATACATGCCAACTTAGGTGTTAATGCCTTAGGTTACCTTGTGCCTTCATTTAAAAAGCAAGACAATAATTCTAGATCTTCATAATTTTCCCTAAGTCTTGAATGCTTTAGGCTACCTTTGGTTAGGCATATGTGATAGGTGCCTCAAAAAATTTATGATTTATTTTAGAAAAATCAAATATAATAGGAGCCTTTGCATGCTATTTTGATTTTTGTGAAATATCAAATCTTACCCAAATTGCAAAAATCAGAATAATAGGAGCTTTCTTCTTGTGAAAATCAAAACTGCAAGATATTGTAAAGCAGTGTTAAGATAATTTTTCTATAAATTATCTTAATATCTGTTATTTCTAAAATGCAGTTTGATAAAAGCAGTGTCTTAAATCTTTCTATTTCTGAGTTGAGCTCTTGGGCGAAATTTGAAAAGAAAGCAATCAAACTGAGTTTTCTTTTTTAGTTCTGAGGTGGTTGAGCTTGATTTTGAGGAGCTTTTGGATCGATCTTTTGGAGATATAAATTTTCTATCTTTTTGATACAGTTTGGAGCAGTTTGAGGCACAATTTTTTTGGCTTTTTAGTGGAGCTCAAAAATGGATTAGAATTTCTTTTTCAGAGATGCAGTTGAGTTAATTTTTCCTATTTTTCTATTGGAGACACTTGAGAGATATAAGTTTGGAGAAAATTTAAATTTTCTCAGTTCAGATTGATTGATTCTTGCTCTCCTACTCACTCAGAGAGTCTTGTAAACATTTTCTTGTACTCAGATTTTGAGCTTCTAGCTCCTTCAAATTTCTCAATAAAACAATGGGGTTTCCTTTCTCATTTTCTTATCTCAAATTTACAATCACAATTTGATGTTAACTATGATTCAAATGAATAATCCTCTTAATGTCTTGTCATTGTAAGTTTGTTTGCAAGGGTTTCATGTAATTCAAGTTGCATTTATGTTTTGTTGGTGAACCTCTATGCAAATCACTGTTGGATTATGTGTTTCTAGGGTGGGATTGTGAGAATCAAAGTTTTATAGAGATTGTTGAGAGTAGAAAGTTGTCAAAATCTTTAAGTTGTTGGTGAACCATCTTTAGGTCTTAGGATTTCATTTTCCTATTTTCCTCTTAACCCTTTCCTCTGAAGGTCTTTTAGATTAGGTGGTTTGCTAGAGGGAACTAGTGCACTCTAGAGATTTGCTCTCATTTGCAGATTACCCACAATCTGAGAGCATTTCCATGTTGCAATAGGATAGGCAAGTCTAACTTGGCTAAGGGTGCAATCCTGATTGCCAACAACACCCTCAACCCTCATCCCTCTCTCTCTATCATCCCTCTTCCTCTTATACACCTTCCCTCTCTACTCTTTACCTAACCTATCCCTATCTACCTCTCTCTCTACCTCCCTCTCTCTCAATACCTCCACCTTCCTCTCTCTCTCCTTCTCTCTCTCTCTTTATCCCTCCCTACCTCTCACTCTCTCTCTTCCTTCCTCCCACCCACCTTCTCTCTCTACTTCTCTCTATCTAACATACCCCTCTCCCTCCCTCCTCTCTCTCTTAGTCTCTCCACTCTCCTTCCCCCTCTCTCCCTCTCTCTCATTATCTATATCTCACTTCTCTCTCCCTCCCTCCCTCCTTCCATCCCTCCTCTCTCTGTATATATCACCTCTCTCTCTCTCTCTACATTTCTCCCTCACTTCTCCCCCTCTCTATATCTCCTTCCCTATATACTTCTCTCTATCTCTCTCTTCATATCTACCTCTACCTCCCTCCTTCCCCCTCTCTATCCCCCCATCTTTCTCTCACCCTCTCTTTGCCTCTCTACTCTCTATATCAACATTATATCTCCCTCTCTCTCAATCTTCCAAACCCTATACTGAATATCCTAAACCCTAATCCTTATACCCTATACCCTCAACCCTACACCTTAAACCCTAAACTCTCAACTTTATACCATCAACCCTAAACATTATCCCTCAACCCTATACATAAATCCTAAAACCTACATTCAACCTTTTACCCTACACCTTATAGCCTAAACCCAATACCCTCAACCCTTTACCCAATTGTTGGGAAATTTCAGTCATCTTAGAAAGAAACATCCAAGATCAGTAGTGCCTTCGGTAGATTTTATTTTCTTAGATCACCTCAAAGAAACATACTACTATGCCACAAAGTGGAATCATACATACTTCATTTCCCATATTGAACCTTACAGAAAAGTTAATGCTAATTATATCAGTTCCAACAACACCATTAACAAAATCAGTAAACAAAACCAACTACCATGAAAGATGAAACAAACAACATGGACACACAAGATTTACTTGGGGAAAACCATTTTGGGTAAAAAACCCCACACTCCTAAAGCCCAAATTGCCATTGTATTATTCAGCAATAAAAGCACAGTTATAAATACAATTACAGGCTCTAAGCCTTTCTAGGAGATTTACATCTTGTTCCATTCTAGAGAGAATCTTGGTAGCATAACCCCTATTCTATTTCCCTCTCTATCGCCATTGTAGAACGCTCAACATTTTATAACATTTATTCTCAACCAACAAGAAACAATTCGGTTCAACTTCCAATGAGCAACTACATTAAATGGTCTAATTATCTGCTATATCGGACCATCGAAGAGACTTCATTCACACTCCCTTCGAAATCACCAGGTCACTTTAATGTCCGTAGCTCCTACCAAGTCAACTGGCCAACCAATTACCGCTTTCTAGATCAACACCGATCGGGTCCCACCAAGACACCCACGAGCAAGAATCAATACATTGCCATATCAAGGAGACTGTATATCATCTCCCTCTGATATCAGGATGTCCCTTTGATATTTACTTTATCGCTCCAAGTGGTCCCCACATCCATTGGCTTATCGACCTGTCGAAGGGACTTAACCTAGGGTCCCTTCGATATCATGAATTCCCTCCAATAGGATTCCTTAATATGCTCCATCGAGCCATTGAGGAGACTCATGATAGAGTCCCACCAAAATTATCAACTCCTACTGATGGAACATAAAGCCAAACCAGTCTTATCAGAGTATCAAGGAGACATGCCAATGAGTCTCGTTGATAACAAGTCACCCCGATACTGCTCCAATCGCTAAGTTGCTCAAAAGCTGATCTTCAGAACCTCATGTCAAAGCTTGCGAAGCTCCCAAAACCTACGACATGTCAAAAACAAAGAGAACCTCAAAGTCGCTAAGTCGGCAAGTTATGAAACTTTAGAACCCCGCAACTTAAGTTAGAAAAACTAGGAACTCAACGAATTAAGTAACAAACCATTTCCCACCAACGACATTTTAATTAGACTAGTAACTTTGTCCTACTGGTATTCAATTATCTGCTCGACAATGTAGAGGTCCAAACACCAATATGTTTGAGGCACCATTTCTCAACATTCTCCCACTTTTAGATGAATGCACTACCTACCAATTAATGCATGAATCCTTTGTATCACCTACGACACCAACAACAACATCTATAATGTCCACCATCTCAGGCTACAATTCCAGCCATCCTCTAAAGAAAAGAAATAAGCCATGGTGTAAATTCACCAGTCTAATCTAAGACACCAACATTAGAACCAACTGACAACAAGGGTTTCAACACACTGCCACCACTCCATTGTTCTCACAAGCTATAAAAAAGTAATATCAACTTCAAAGCACCAAAATAGAACACATTTGTGAAGCCATCCAATAGAAAACAAGATAGAACACCAACTAGAACAACAACTAGAACACTGATTGCTCCCATCCAACTCATTAACCCATGTGACTGAAAATAGCACCCACAATAAGTGTTAATTAGTCCAATCACACATACCTCTAAGGTATCAACATCAGACAACTCATGCCACTCCATAACCAACCCATCAACAACAAATAGAAGCTCCACGTGTCAACCAATCGAAGAAGGAAAAACAAATCCTAGAACTCCCATTACATAGGTAATAAATTTGGAAAGATCAAGGCATACCAAGTCTACCAATAACATCATACAGAAGTGTAAGAGATAACATCATGTAGTACCAAGGAATCATTCCCAATGATATTCACAATTTGTAAATTGACAACCTGTAAGAACAACTCTCACCACAAGTCTTCACAACTCTCCCAAGTTCTTTACACACCCAACAAAGGAAGGTGATAAAGAGCAACCTCATACCAATGTAATGTGAAACCAAAACATCTAGGAAGATAACCAAGACCAACGAGAGTAACCACTACACATCATGTACCTGTATAAAACCCTCCTACATACACCTCTGAACGCCAACTGTGACAAGTATGATCTCCTTCACTACACCCCAAAGAGAATAGCATAACAACACCTAATCATTCAAACCTTCAAGATCAAACACAACATATATATATGTACTTATATGGATGTAAGGTTCTCCAAGAAGATCAAACTCTTCAATTTTCCACCTCAGGAAAACAACCCATAAAACCATCTCCTTAACAATCCTTGTCAATAAATGATATCTTAGAACACATAAAAGCACGAGATAACCATGCTAAACATCCTTCAAATGAATCCTTTAGAACTAAATATAGAGCTCAAGATCCATATCTATGAAAGATATAGCATATAGACACATGCTAAATCAATCCTCAAATGAGTATCCAAAGCCAATAATCATGAATCAACTCATTCCATGAGAATCAAAGCACAAACATAACACATTTGAAATCAATAATGGGCAATAACTTTCAAATAATAATCTATCGAGTAGAACAAGAGTGGGGAATGAGAATTCTCCTCTAAGGTAACTGAGTCATCATGACTTGTCCAAGAGAAATCTCCTCATTGGTCTTTGTTGAACTCACATCCAACCAAAGTGTAGGCTCCTTGGATGTTCTTCTGAAATCTCACCAAGAGTAACCATCTCAGTGTACTTTTCTCATCTCAAGAGAAATTCAGCCTCACCTTATTCTCCATGTATCCATGGGCACCTGAAAACGATCATCTCATGCTAAACTCCAAATGCATCACCACACTATCATGAAGTTCTCAAGCATATGAGCAATGCACCCAATACACAAAGAATTATCAGAGCATTGTCAAAAGCTCCAATCATCTGAACCAAGAAATTATCATGACATCATGATCTTACCATCCCCCTTAGAAGATCCCATGCTCTAGGTGAGCATAACATGGTCCCAAGAACAAAAAAATATGCCAAAAATATAATGCACAATCAAGAGTATACCATGACATAAAACAAACAAACTCTAAACCACATCACCTATCAAGCGCCACCGACACCTTCACCAAAGACTCACAAGAGTCCTTCATGGCTACAATATGTTACACATCTTCAAATAGTGTCCATGCAAATGTGAAAAAAAAATCTTCTACAACAACAAGATCTAAGAGCTCCTCCTAGTAATATTTGCAATACTAAAGAAGACCAGTCACCACATACTGATGAATACATAGTCACTACTAAAGCTCCCACTAAACCGTGATACTGATATTTCCAAGCACATGACCAAACATTTGATATACTGAAAATTCTCCAAGTACACTCATTAACATATCCATCTAACAACAGTACCAAGAAGCACCAAGATCTCCAAAACCAAGCAAAAAATTACCATCACTGTCAAAAGCTTAAACAAAGTAGTGTATCCAAGTTATCCATGACATCATGATACACATGCTATAGGTCCCCATAAATGACTATTCAAGTACTCAACACCATCCATCCTCTCATCTCAAAGAAACCACACCAATGCACAAGTGACCACAGACAAGGCCAACTAACAAGTCTGCACTAACACTAAATCAACCTTGTGGATATAGACAGTCCACTTCCAAGCTATCTCACTACATCCAATGGGTAGCTAATCCACCAACCGCATAACTCAGAGATTAATCACATCGGACGTGCAAACCCATCATCGCAATAGAAAAATAAAAATTGAGATTTCAAAGAGAATAACCACACAAAAAACATGACTCAAACACTAGATCAAGTCCAAATCTGATTTACCAATCATGTCCACAACTCAAGCACCATAGTCTAGGAACCCAACAAGAAACACCATAGGAAAAATTGAGTGACTAATCATGTACCAACACTCCCATGTAGAGAAGACATCACAACTCCTCATACCATGCACAAAGCATGCATGCAGAACTACAACTATCTCATCCAACAATGCCCCAAAAGCTAGGGTCTAGAAAATATTTTAACAGTAGCTCCACAAAACCACAAGTTTTTTTCTTGATCGTGTAAAAATTGCAAAACCGTTGTGTTCAAGAACACCCATGCACACCCATATCCACTTCACATCTAGATGACTAAAAATTCTGAAACATAAACATCATAACAGTTAAACGAGAATAAAGGATTACCATGAATATGCATAGCCATAGATTCTTTAAACAAAAATCTATAAAACCCTAAAATCCAAAGAACATGGATTTGAGCGATGCAAGTACAACACATCCTTAAAAGGAAACAACAATTTAGGAACTCCAAGCCCATATCAAGCCAATCTCCAAAACCACCAACATGCTCATGCATCCGAGAGAGAGGCATGCTATTTCAGAAGCTTCCAGACCATCCAGTGATCAACTCCATAGCCTACATGCAATCGAGGTAACATAAAGCTATGCCTTCTAATACTAGGACAAAATACCCAACATAAGCACATTTCTCCATAGCTGAGAAACAACCTAAGCTACTCCACATCATCAGGGAGCCCCTCATATAGACACCCAATATGAAGGCTTTGTTACAACACAACCATAGAGAAAAATATTCCACCCCATGCATTAGGATTATACTGCTACCAACTCACAAGCTTCGGGTCACATCATTTCAATATGACCAACTCAAGTTTCTGCGCGTTATCTCTTGTAACTCAAACAAAAAGAGAAAGAATTTCTACTCACCAAAGGATCAATCCATTAGTCGATTCCTTAATATTTCATCAATCCTGCCACACTAAGAAATCTTCATAGAAGAAATACCTAAAACCAAAATCACCAGGAATTCTTACATGCAAGCACATGAAATCCACATGCGATTCCATGAAAGTACATGCAACTCACAAACCTACACGTGCAAGCAAAAATCAAATACCAGAAGAAAGATCTGATACCACTTGTTGGGAAATTTCAGTCATCTTAGAAAGAAACATCCAAGATCAGTAGTGCCTTCAGTAGCTTTTATTTTCTTAGATCGCCTCAAAGACACATCTCAAAGACACATAATTCTATTCCACAAAGTGGAATTAGACATAGTTCATTTCCCACATTGAACCTTAGAGAAAAGTTAATGCTAATTAAACCAGTTCCAACAACACCATTAACATATTCAACAAACATAACCAGCTACCATGAAAGATTAAACAAACAACATGAACACACAAGATTTACATGGGGAAAACCATTTCAGGTAAAAAACCCCACACTCCAAAAGACTAGATCGCGATTGTATTATTCAGCAAAAAAAGTATAGTTCTAAATACAATTACAAGCTATAAGAATTTATAGGAGATTTACATCTTGTTCCATTCTAGAGAGAATCCAGCAACATAAACCCTATTCTATTTCCCTCTCTATCGCCATTGTATAACGTTCAACATTTATAACATTCATTCCCAACCAATAAGAAACGGTTTGGTTCAACTTCCAACGAACAATTACAATAAACAATCTAACTGTCTGCTATATCGGACCATCGAAGAGACTTCATTCACACTCCCTTCAAAATCACCAAGTCACTTTGATGTTTGCAGCTCCTGCCAAGTCAACCAGCAAACCAATTATCGCTTTCCAGCTCAACACCGATCGGGTCCCACCTAGACACCCATGCGCAAGAATCAATACATCACCCTATCGAGGAGACTGTATATCATCTCCCTTCAATATCAAAATGTCCCTTCGATATTCTCTTTACTGATCCAAGTGGTCCCCACATCCATCAGCTTATCGGCCTGTTGAAGGGACTTAACCTAGGGTCCCTTCAATATCATGAACTCCCTCTAATAGGATTCCTTTATATGCTCCATCGATCCATCAAGGAGACTCTAGATAGAGTCCCACTGAAATGATCAACTCTCACTGATGGAACATAACGCCAAAACAATCTTATCAAAGTATCGAGGAGACATGACTCTGAGTCTCGTTGATAACAACAAACCTCGATACCACTCCAATCGCTATGTCTCTCAAAACTTGAACTTCGGAACCTCATGTCAGAGTTTACGAAGTTCCCAAAACCCACAACACACTGAAAACAAAGAGAACCTCAAAGTCGCTAAGTCGGGAGGTTATGAAACTTTAGAACCTCGCGACTTAAGTTAGAAAAACTTGGAGCTCAATGACTTAAGTAACAAACCATTTCCCACCAATAGGATTTCGATCAGACTAGTAACTTTGTCTTAGTAATATTAAACTTTATGTTTGATAATGCAAAGGCCTAAACACCAGTATGTTTGAGGAACCATTCCTCAACACCAATATCCTAAACCCTAATCCCTATACCCTATACACTTAACCATATACCCTCAACCTTATACTAAAACCCTACATTGAACCTTGTACCCTAAACCATCAACCCTTAAACCCAATACCCTCAACCCTATACTAAATATCCTAAACCCTAATTCCTATACCTTACATACTTAACCCTATAACCTTAACCCTGAACACTATCCCTCAACCCTCAAACCTATACCTTAAACCCTAAACCCTACACCCTCAACCCTCGTCCCTATACCCTCAACCTTATACCCTAAACCCTCTTCCATATACCCTATACACTTAAACTTATACCTCATCCCTCAACCCTCAACCCTATACTTAAACACTCCACCCTACATTCAACCTTGTTAGCGAAACCCTCAACCCTAAACCCAAGACCCTCAACCCTATATTGAATATCCTAAACCCTAATCCCTATGCCCTATACACTTAACCCTATACCCTCAACCATGAACACTATCCCTCAACCCTCAAACCTATTTCTTAAACCCAAATCCCTACACCCTCAATCCTCATCCCTATACTATATACTCTCAATCTTATACCCTATACACTTAACCCTATATCATCATCCTTAAACACTATCCCTCAACCCTATACCTTAAGTTCCCTAAACTCTACACCCTCAACCCTCACCGCTATACCCTATACCCTCAACCTTATAACCTAAACCCTAAACTTTATCCCTCAACCCTAAACTTAAACCCTAAACCCTACATTCAACCTCTTTGTACTCTAAACCTTAAACCATCAATCCTAAACCCAATACCCTTAACCCTATACCCAATATTCTAACCCCTAATCCTTATACCCAATACACTTAACCCTATAACCTCAACCTTGAACATTATCCCTCAACCCTATTTTAAACCCTAAAACCTACACTCTCAATCCTTAACCCTATACCTTATATCCTACACCCTACACCCTATACCATAATCCCTAGATCCTATACACTTAACCTTATACCCACAACCCTCAACCCTAAATTCAACCTTGTAACCTAAATCCTCAACCCTCAACTCTATACTAAATATCATAAACCCTAATCCCTATACACTTAACCCTATACCCTCAACCTTGAACACTATCCCTCGAAACCCAAACATATTCTTTAAACCCTAATCCCTACACCCTTAAATCTCATCCCTATACTGTATACCCTCAACCTTATACCCTAAACCTTGAACATTATCCATAAACTCTATACCTATACCCTAAACCCTACACACTTAACCCTTATCCCTATACCTTATAACCTAAACCCTATACCCAATAGTTTAAACACTAGTCGTTATACCCTATATATTTAAATTTATACCCTCAACCATAAAACCTTAGCCCTCAACCCTATACTTAAACCCTTAACCCTAAATCCTCAACCGTAAACCCAATACCATCAACCCTATACCCGATATCCTAAACCTAATCTCTATACATTATACACTTATCCCTATACCCTCAACCCTAAACACTAGGTGGTAGGTGGGATGGAGAGAGAGAGAGAGGTGGGAGGGAGAGAGAAGGAGAGAGGTGGGAGGAAGAGAGAATGATTAGATAGTAACCCTAAACCCTAAACCCAATACCATCAACTCTATACCCAATATCCTAAACCTGATCTCTATACCTTCTACACTTATCCCTATACCCTCAACCCTAAACAGTAGGTGGTAGGTGGGAGGGAGGGAGAGAATGGTGAGATAGAGAGGAGAGAGTGAGGGAGAAAGAGGGGGATAGAGCAAGAGAGAGCGAGAGATAAGGAAAGAGGTAGAGAGGGAGACATAGGTGAGAGAGAGAGAGAGAGAGAGAGAGAGAGAGAGAGAGAGAGAGAGAGAGAGAGAGAGAGAGAGAGAGAGAGAGAGAGAGAGAGAGAGAGAGAGAGAGAGAAAGAGAGACAAAAAGAGAGAGTGATGGAGGGAGAGGTATGTAGAGAGAGGGAAATGGGATGTAAAGATAAGTATAGCTAGAAGGAGAGGTAGAGATATAGGTAGGTGAGATAGAGAGGAGCGAGTGAGAGAAAGAGGGGGGAAGAGAGCAAGAGAGAGAGTGTAAGAGAGGTAGGTAGAGGGAGACAGAGGAGTGATAGAGAGTAGAGAGGGAAAGAGGTAGGGAGGGAGACATAGGTGAGATAGAGAGAGTGATGGAGAGGTAGGTAGAGATAGGGAGAGGGAATATAAAGATAAGTAGAGAGGAAAGGAGAGGTAGAGAGAGAGGAGAGATAGAGAGAAGTAGAGAGGGGAGGGAGGGAGGGAGGGAGGGAGAGAGAGGTAGGGAGGAGATAGAGGTGTGTGTGAGAGAGAGAATGGTGAGATAGAGTGGAGAGAGTAGGGAGTAATGGAGGAAGAGGGGAGATATAGAGAAGTAGAGAGGGAAGGAGAGAGAGAGAGAAATATGTAGGGAGGGAGGGAGAGATAGGTGAGAGAGAGAGAAGTAGAGAGGGAATGAGGGAAGGAGGTAGAGAGGGAGGTAGGGAGAGTGAGATGGATATAGAGTAGTGAGATATAGTGTAGAGAGGGAATGGGAGAATGAGAAATAGAGAGAGGGAGGTGGGAGGGATGGAGGTAGAGGTAGAGAGGGATAGGTGAGATGTAGAGAGAGATAAAGAGAGAAAGATGAAATGAGAGAGGGTGGGAGAGAGAGGAGAGGGAGAGAGAGGTAAAGAGGGAAGTTGATATTAAAAGAAGTAGAGAGAGAGAATGTTGAGATAGAGAGATGGAGAAAGTGAGAGAGACAAAGAGAGAATGGTGATATGGAGAGGAGAGAGTGAGAGAGAGGGAGGAGGAGGGAGGGAGGGACAAAGAGAGAGTGAGAGAGAGATAGATAGAGAGAGTAGAGAGGGAAATAGGTAGGGAGGGATACATAGGTGAGAAAGAGAGGAAAAGAGAGACAAATAGAAAGAGGGAGAGAGAGAGATAGAGAAGTATAGAGGGGGAAGAGTGAGAAAGAGAGAGAATGATGAGATAGAGAGAAGTAGAGAGGGAAAGAGAGAGTGAGAAAGAGGTAGAGAGTGTGAGATAGGTGTAGAGCATAAGGGATACATAATGAGAGAGAGAGAAATATGACACAACTTACTAGTTCCTAAAATTTGACCTCCTGATTACTGAAATTTGACATGTTGATTACTAAAATTTGAAAGTCTAATTTTTTTTAAGATATTTAAAAAACTAGAATGTGCATTATAACTCCTAGAGATCCAAAACCACTCTCAAACATCCTGAAACTATATACATGAAATTTAACTCAAAGTATAAGAAATTAAATGTCCATATGTAAATGTTTATTTCATGTATATAGTTTCCCTAAAAAAAACAAGAAGAAAGAGAAAAAAAGAGTAAAAAAAAATCAATGTAGATGAAAACGTGAGTGCATTATAATGCACTTGCATTTTGGCAATGATTTTTGGTGCATTTTGGCAATGCTTTTTGGTTCATTTTGGCACATTTTTTGGAATTCATTGACAAGGAACAAATTTTAATACAAAACACACAAGCAGCATGTTATGTCTTGCTTTGGGAATCCCCAAGCCTTAGGCTTGGACTTGCTTTGGATTTCCAACCCAAAGGCTTGGAGTGCCTTCCCAACCTCCAAAGACGTGTTTATGCATATTCTACAAAATTTGGCATAATCTCGTTTGTGGCAACCATCAGGTTTGCACATGGTTCAAGGTCGAGTAAATCAAACACCTGGGCAATGTTAGGTTGTCTCTTATCTATTTAACGATGTAAATTTTTGTACATTTTGACTATGGTAAGGCTTCCATCTTTAATTTATTTTGTTTGTATGTTAATTTTTTGTCAAAAACCGATGTTTGGTATTTTTAACTGTTCATTGAAATTTCAAATAAATTACATTTTTGTAAACTAGACTCCATTCTACACATTTAAAATAAATGGATTTTGATTAGTTTTCAAAAAATATAGAAGTGTAATGATCAAATTTCTATTTTTTAGGACTTGTCCACTTTGAAAATTAGTTAAAAAATCATATATTCATTAAAAATTTAGCAGAAAAATCAGGCTTAAACTACATGATGTCAGCTAATTTCTCACCGAAATGATTTTAAAAATACCCAAAAAAAGTTAACCTTTTGAGGGAGCCACAATAGATGTTATATTATATTTTTTTGACAAAAACAACACCAATTTATGTGTCTCCCTTTTTTGAACCCCTTAATTGCTACCATTTTAAAAAAATAATAGTAATTTAGAAAGTAGACTCAAAGCACTACGATCCTTATTTTTGTTGCATCTAAAAATTCTAAGTGTAACTATCCTCAGTTTCTCATCCAAGGTTATTATTTTCTAATTTTTCAGGAAAAAAAAAGTGACCACTTAAGACCCCTTTTTGGCCCCCTATCTTTTTGCACTTACCCACTATGTATATACTATAATGAATGAGTTTATTTTATTTTTATGAGTATATACTCACAAAGGGGTATTATATACTATAATTTTATATGTACATTATAGTGATGGGAGGATATAATTTTATGTGTCTATGTTAGATGTCATGTATATCTAATAAAAAACCTTGGCATTATCGTATATATGGGTAAGTGCAAGAAGTTGGGTCCACTTTTAGGGTAAGTGTTATTTTTCAGTTTTAAAACATGTGCTCATTCATTTTTAGAATAAGTACATGTTTTAAAGTGGGTACTTGATCCAAAAAATTTGAAGCTCAGAATACATGTTTTTCATTTGGTTTTAGGCTTAGAAAAGGCATGGTAACCCAACCTTAAGACTTGGACCTACAAGTATAATACCATGTCAATAGGAAGAGAAAACACTGACTTTAGTAATATGGTTGATGGTTTTTTTTATTTAGAATTTTTATGAAATTAAAACCCATTATACATGATGATGTCTATTTTTCAAATATGTATTTTTTCTTTATTATTGTATTTTTTCTATTTTTTAATTAATTTATGAGGAAATTGGTCTATAAAGTTGAAATGTGAGGTGTTTGTATTTTTATAATCTTTTAATTCTTTAATTTTATTTAAAATAATTGCATGTCATCAATCTACACATAATTGTTTATACAACAAAAAACAAAAAAACAAAAAATGATTACTTTAGCCCAAATTATGCTTGTCAAACTTGAGAGATTTTCAAAAATAGCAATTACGGCAAATAAAAAATCAATTAAAAAATGGAAATTTTTTATAAATAAATATCATCATCAATATTTAGTATGATATACATCTTTTCCAAAAATTAATTAAAAAATAATTTTATTTAGGTCAAATTATGCTTGTTGGACATGTGCATGGTATGGCCCTTAAAAATTGAATTTTAAAAAGTGTATTTTGTACTTGATCCTATACAAAATTAATTTGTATCATTTGGATATTAGAATAAATTACATATTTGAAAATTAGACTCAAAATTCTATATTTCATATTTTTGAACTTTTTGAATATTTTATGTGTAAGTGCTTCAAATGTTTAGTCCAACTATGACAAACTTTGATTTTTACGAAAAATCTTCCACATTTTGGCCAAAAAGTGGACCCAACATCTTGCTCCTACCCATATAATAAAACATATAAAATACATTAAAAATAACAATGAATATATGTCTAAACATATTATAATATGTATGATACCAAATGGTGTACAATCTTATAGATTTTATAGTCATAGAATTTTATATTGTCAAGAAGTCAAGTGTCCTACAAAAACATAAAAAATCATATAACAAAATATATGGTGTTATATGTCAAAATTCATCTCTCAACCTTTGATGCAACAAAAATATATATTTCACACCAAGAGGCTCCTAGAAAAGATCAATCTTTAGAACCACCTATAAATGTAAGAGGCCTACAAAAGAAGAAACATTAGAAAACTCAAAAAAACCAAAGTTAGCTAATGGGTTAGTGTGGTTCATGTCGGGTTCACTTTAATGAATGCATTGAAAACGGGATCTACAAAGTAAAGAATTAAAAATCACAAACATATCCAAAGTTTTAATTACAAAATTCCACTACTAACCTCAAAATCGAGCTACTGCAACAACTTTCTCATGAAAGTATCTGGATGCAACTCAACAACATAACACTATAATATTTTGATAGTGAAATAAAAAGAGTAATCTTTCATAAAAGAATTGATGAGAAAATCGATGAATTTATAGATTTTCAAAATTTCATATGAATGATGAGGATTTGATCAAAGGTCAAGAGATAACTCAACTAATTACGAAGGTAACTTGGAGAGGTGGAGGAGATAACTCAATTAGTTATAGAAAATTATCATTTCAAGATCCTAAGAGGATAATAATGAATTATATTAATTCATTAAATGGATAATGAGAAAAAAATGTTACTAATTAGAAGAATGAGTTAACTTGTGAGGAGTTAATTAGAAATTTTATTAATTTATCAAAATTTGATAACTAGCTCACATCAATTAAATAATAAAATATTAATTAATTTATTAATTAATGGATAATATAATGATAATTAGTGGTAATAAATGTGATAATGATTAATGGTATAGTGATAAGTAATTAATGGTAAATGATGAGTATAATGATAATAATAAATGATCAATAATTAGATGAATAATCTTTAGTGTCTATAGAGAGAATTAAAAGAGTAGGTAGATTATCTAACTTCATATGTTAAAATCCAATGGGTCCAATTGATTCCTTAGCAACAAATTTTTAAATCACAAGCATCTATAGAAACAAGGGTACCACATATCGTAACCACCACCAAATCATGGAACAATGACTTAATGGTGTTAGGTTATAAGATTATTGATGAAATGTTGTTTAGTTGCAAAAATATCAAGAATAGAGAAGACACAATGAAGATGTTGGAAGGAATTGATTAAGAAATAAAAAATGTAAATAATTTTTTTCTCATAATTTTATAACTTATTACAAATTAAATCAAATTTTGGATATTGAGAAAATTTTGAGTAGAAATGATTAGTTAATAGATAGAATTTATAGATGGAAATTTATAATTTAAGGCTAAGAAATTTGAAGGGATGCAAAAAAAAGTTTATCCTTGTTGGTGTGAATAGGGGTATTTCCTATCTGATTTTCCCTTTTGTAGTGTGAACAAGGCACATGGATATTATCTAACTAGTCATT
Organism: Sequoiadendron giganteum; assembly: GCA_007115665.2. Taxonomy (NCBI): domain Eukaryota; kingdom Viridiplantae; phylum Streptophyta; class Pinopsida; order Cupressales; family Cupressaceae; genus Sequoiadendron; species Sequoiadendron giganteum. The sequence goes on along the minus strand of CM021101.1, from coordinate 193,564,753 downwards.
AGTTAGGTCATATTCACACATGTTCACATGTTAAGTTTACTTAGGGAGTTAGAAATTTTTGTATAAGTTTCTAGTACACATGTGATTGTATCCCCTAATTGTCACACAAAATAGGATTAAGGTACTTATCATCATCCTAATTAGTCCTATATCTCAACAATTCCTATATAAGCAAGGCATAATATATACATAGAAATGGGGTGTTTAATCATAATTTTTTTGCACCATAATCAAGCAATATTGTTCTCTTATTTCTCTATTATATAAGGTAATCTTTGGTGTTTCAAGTGATCTTGGGATCTTGAGTCCATTGGTGACTCTAGCATGGTATCAAAGCTTCATATATGCAAGCCCCTTCTCAAATTTGGAAGATAATCAAGTGGCATTTTCGCTAGATTCACTTTGAGGTATAAAAAACATCAACATTGAATCCAAAAGGCCCAAAAACCCTCATTTTCATATAAGGCACTCTATAGTTTGAAGTCAAAAAAATTGCCATTTTTAGGGTTTGAAAGAATCTTCACAAAATATGTCTATATAGTCGTATGGAATTTGTATAGTATGGAACCATATGATTTGTATGCTATCATGCAATTTGCAAATGAGGGTGTATATTCAAAATATTTTTGAGAATATACCTATAGAATACTCCTTGGCCTATGCCACCATATGTTATCCTACTATAGAAAGGTATGATTGTTGGTGATTTCTTTTCTTTTCTTTTTTGATTATTTTGTGCTTATTTAGTTTTAAACTTTCAACATCTAGTTTGGCTATTCGTTTTTCCCAATGGAGAGGTGTTAAGCACCAATGGACAAAATGTGGGCTATAATTGCCCCTAGGAACCACCTTCACCCTAGTGTGAGTGGCACAACCAACAAACTCGCTATGCTAACCTACAATGCCCAAATTTTGTGGATGGTCACCTAAGTGACTAGTAGTTAGGCCCTAAGGGCCAAATCTTCCTCCACACACCATCATAGGGTTTTTTTGTATTTTTCCATTTTTCACCAAGATATCAGATTTTTGAAAATGAGATATCCTTGCAAAGTTGGTTTTGAGCACTTTGTAGTGGTAAAGGCCATTTGGCTAGATTTTATTGCAAGTGCTCAAAATTGCTAATCGAAGTTAGATATTCATGTTTAGCCTCTGAGCTCATAATTTTTTCCCTAGATCTCTTATTTTCATGATTCGTGTTGTTGGAAAGGTACTAAGGAGCTTTATACATCCATCCATATATTTAAAAAAAAAAATAGCCCCAGGTATATTTTATTCGGTTTATCACATATATATATTTTGGAACTTGATTACTTGGATATCTTGCCACTTAGGAAAGTTTTTTTTTATCAAATGGATTTATTTTAGATACTTAATATGTATTGATCTCTAATTTTATTGTTTGAGGAGTGTATCATTGTAATATCATGGGTTATGTGACACATCCTTCTATAATTATTTTGATACAAAAATTATGAGTATTGGAAAAAAAGGCATCCTGACACATTGCAAGTGGCTCATTATTTTTCCTTAAATCTTTATGGAATCATCCATAAGCCAAATACAACTTGGAAGAAATCAATTTGGGGTAATAACATGATCATATCATAGGCTTGATTGGTACAAAAATTGGTGCTAATATTTTTTAGACCATTTTATATAAGATCCTAGAGATTAGGTGACCACACACACTTTGGACCAAAATTTGGGAGATATATGGAGACCCACATATCTCTCCATTCCCAAATGATCTTGCATTATATTGCCTCATTCCATTTGATGATGTAGACAATATACCCTTTGATGATAATATATTAGAGGAGCTTGAATATGACACAAAGCTTGAGTGTCTTGATGATATAGAGACCTATCTTGTTGCTCCTTCTCCTCCAATTGATATCACACCTCCAAATCACTTGATGCTACATCCAAATCTAGAGTACCTTCTTTGAGATATTTTAATGATTCTTTGCAATAGGTAAATCATAGTCTTATAGATTCAACCTTGTGGGATGATTACTTGACAAGTATTTTAGAATTTTTTTTGGAGTCTCACATTTTAGATTTTGAGGAAATTTTTGAGGGGTTATCTCTCCTGTTTGATGAAAACCCCATCATAGTTTTTGTCCCATTATCTTTATCTTTGGATGTAGTTAATCATCAATTACTACTTGATCTTGGTTTGTCACCTTCTCTATTGATTGGGAATGTACCTAATTTTATTGTGGCATCATCTTCTATGGAAATGGGGACACACGAACACATTTTAAATACATCATCATCATACATTTGGATTCTTCTTCCTAATAATTCCTATTTAGAATGGGAATCTTTTCTTCACTTATACCCGGTATTATTTCTTCCCAAGGGGAGGAATGTTGTTTGTAGGTATTAGATTATCTTTTATCTTCAAATATCCATTATTTTTGTAGGAGATTACACATTATGTGGGGCTACATAGTCTCTCTTTTTCTCTGTTTTGGTGGTATCATTGATTGTATATTAGTGATAGAAGTAGTTCTTGGGAGGCAAATTGAGTCCTCCTTCCTTCTTTCACTTTTTTTCTATTTTTGAGAGTTTTGTACCACTAGGTTTTCTCCTTTTCTCTATTTTTGAGAGATTGCATTTATACATGGGTACCTAACATAGCCTTGTATTTTGGATTCACGATATCATTCTTGCATCATTTACACATCTTTGTATTTTTGTGTGAGAAAGATTTGGACCTCAAGCCAACATAATCAACACATAAGAGAATTAGTCAAGTTAGTAAAGAAAAATCAAGCTCCCTATGAGATTCTTGAACATACTAGATAAGCAAACAAATAGAATATCAAAGTAATGAATGAAAACATATGAAATCTTATTCAAGCCCTATACCATAGTGGGAGTGGTGCTCCTTTGATGTGGAAAGAATTCCCTTTCCCACCCCGTTTGATAAAGCTTCCAAGATGTGATGAAGTCCAATTGACCTCAAAGATAGTGATAGCAATTAGAGGATAATGACTTTGCATAAAGAAGTGGATTGATATGAATGTGCCTATAGTAAACTTTCATATGATTGTGGATGCATCTTCAAAAGAGAAGACACCTATTTATAAGGCTCGAGGGTTGAATAATGAGAGAATTTGGTGAATGTGGGTTAAAAAGGGAGCTAGTAGGATTGTGACACTTGTCACAAGTTTATTGGATGAGGATGGAGCACATTTTGGGGAATGTGTAGAGTAAAAGGGATGTAAGAGAAATTAATGTATATGGTTGAGAGTGTAATAGAATATGGGTGAGGATGTAAAAGAGATTAATGCATTTGTAAGAGGCATTAATATTTGGGTAAGAAAGTCAAATAAGTGGAGTTATTGAAGGAATATTCTCAAAGAATATGCCTTTGTGATTGAAAATAGGTTAATTAGTTAATTTAAAGAAATTATTTTCATGTGCAAGTTGGTTAGTTTATCAAGGGTTTAGTTTGACCAAGGTTGAGTCAAAAGCTAGAGAATGGGTAATGAGGTTTGATTAGGATTAGGTAAGGTTTATGACATTTGATTTATTAAATCAGATGATAGGACTTTAGGGTTTTAATTAAATAAATTGATTTATTTAATTAAACATGATGAACATTAGTGAATTAATCTAATAAATTGCTTTATTTGATTAATAGTAGAAATTGATAATTTTGAGTGTCTACATTTAGTATCTTATACATTCTCCCAAAGTTGTACATAAGGAGGGTGTTGGTGTGAATAGAAATATTTCCTATATGGTTTTCCCCTAAGTTGTAGTGTGAAAAAGGCATATTATCTAACTAGTTTTTAGTTAGGTCATATTCACACATGTTCACATGTTAATTTTATTTAAGGAGTTAGGATTCTTTCTAGAAGTCTCTAGTACACATGTGATCTTATCCCCTAGTTATCACATGAAATAGAATTAAGACACTTTTCATCATCTTAGTTATTCCTACCTCTCAAGCTTGCATATATAAGAAAGCATAATATATATACATAAAATTGGGGTTTTTAATTATAATTGATTGTGCACCATAAGCAAGAAATATTTCTCTCACCACTCTCTTGTAGAAGATAATATTTGGTATTCTAGGTGATCTTGGGAGCTTGAGTCCATTGGTGACTCTAATAGTCTTATAGTGTGAAAAAAATATTTTGAAATAAATAAATAATTTTTCAAAAAAAATTGTATGTTCAGTATTTAATGCTCAAGATGGTCTTATATAATTCAAGATTTTAAGACACAATTTGATATGTTGAAAGTCACCAAAGGGTGGAAATTTTGATCCTTCTTCAAATACCAAGTTGATAAGGGTATAGATTGCTTGCAATGAGTTTGAAAAGAAGCTAACAAAAGGTTTGGATAATTTTGTTCGATTGAGCACTCATTTTATGCACTTGAATTGTCATAATATTAATACAATAAAGGTTGTTGTCAATAAATTTCAATTAACTACATACAAGGACAATCTCATAAGGAGACAAAATAGTGTTTAGTATATTTTTATATTTATTTGTATTATTATAATATTTGAATGTACAAGAGGGAAGTAAAACATGAATCTTCACTTCTTTTTTCTCAAATGAATTTTGGAAAGAATGACCCTTTGTATTCCTTTTCCTCTAAGGAACCTATAATACTTGTAAGAGAATCATTGTAAGGGGTTCAATTCTACTTTTGGTTTTAGTTTCTTCTTGGAATCCTTGGGATTCAAAGACAAATGTTTGATCTTTTAGATTATTTTAGTAGAAACCCATAAATATAAAATTAATATAGGATATATGAATTTTATCTCATCTCTATGGTTTTTCACATTTCTTATTTTTGAATACTAAATATATCTTCCATATATATTTCTACACATTCAATTCATCAAATGTTGATGACTTTGATGAGTGTTTAAACCATTGATGATTGGTTGATGGTGAGGATGTGGTCATTGGACACCTATTCAATTTTTTTAGGAATTTATCAATCAAGCTCAATACTCTTTAAAGATCACACCATCTTACATTGGGATTGTTGATAAAGGATCTAGAAAATATTGGTTTCAAGTTGTATCTATCCATTTGAATAATAGTGCATAAAAGGGTCATAAATGTATTTTCATTCACCTTTGTTTCTCTAACCCTTATCTCTTTTCTCTATTTTGATCATAGTTTTAGTTTATGATTGAATACATAAATTTCAAATCTTAAAAGACAATGCATTAAATTATACATTTTATGCATATGATTGTTCATCTTCTTGTTGTATATTTATCATTTTAAACAGAATAAAGACTTATATTGACTAATAGTACATTATTTTCACTAAGTGATTATTTTTTATAACTAAGTATTCTATCATTTATGTAGCTCTTAAGAATGAACTAGTCAAAGCTTATTCCAACTAAGAGATTTTGGTAAGCCTTTTGTATTTTATATATTATTTTATTAATAGTTGATGAAGACTCTTGAGGCTAGCCACTTTTCAAGTAGTGGGACAACCTTTGTAATTTCACCCTATAGGTTCCATTATTTGTGTACATTGGAGTGTGAAAACCCACATCAATAGTATACAACAAAGTAATGATCTTGAAAATTATAATTGGCATTTGTTTATTTATAGATCTTGAAGACTATGGTCGATGGTATGAAACTATAATTTAATTGTGTATTATGTTGGTTGTATCTCATCAAAGCAATTTCTTACTTGTTGGTTAAGCACACTCAAGAAGCCTATGGTATCAACTTCCAAGATTTTATAACCTTACTAAAGGTGTACATTTTGTTCTTCTTTAAGGATCCTTAATATATTATTATTCTCTTTAATTTCTCTAGTTGTTAGTTTGTGCCAAACACTTTTTTTGTGTTGTCTCATGGAGCATAATTTCAAGGTATCTAAGCAAGCCAACTCAAGGTCCTCATCTAGGTTAAGCTTTTGATTCTTATGTTCATTTTAGGCTTTCTTGGAACAAATTATCTAGTGGTTGGGGTATTTTGTAGGCAATGAATTAGATAGATTTCTCATCAATTTTTCATGGAATCAAAGTGTCATATTTCTAAATATCAGCAAATTTGTATAGTTTGCAATAATGCACCAAAGAATGTTGTATTTAGATGTCCATTTTATTATAAGATCCCAAGCATCTTTTACTATATCTTCAAATAAATCAAGGGCTCTTTGTCAAATGTTTTCATTATGAGTATCAAATAAACTAAAAGCTCTTCATAAGAAAGATTACCCAACATAGATTTAATCTCTCCCAAAATCAACACCCTTGCAGTTTTTGTCTCAACCTTCACATTTAAATTCATTTTTCTTCAATTTCAAAATATAAATGCATTATTCCTCCCTACAATCATAATTTGTCAAGTACAAAATCTCAATCATAACTCATTATTTTCTCATGCATATTTCCTTCAATCGTCTTAACCCGGTATGATTATTTATTGATGATTAATATAAATAAATTTTAAAGCACACGAGTTAGAATACCCATTTCCAATTCTCACTTTTGCATGCAATCATCATCGGTTGAAAATGAGGCCAGCTGTTTTGGATAGTGGAGCCTTTCTACCGTTTCACGTCATGAAGAGACAAAATCGCTAAGGTAAGATCAACCACAGCTCAGAGATCAGTTGGACACGATCGCATGCAGACATGTACCAACCTCCACACAACAAATTTACCGGTTGTACAGCCTATCAGGACCCTGACTATTATTGTAAGGGGAATGCGTGTTCGCCCCAGGGATGCACGAGCCCGAGTCTCGTCCGCATCCGTGTGCAGTTCCAGCCAGGAGCTCGCACCCTTGTCCCATAAGGAGGACATGCTGGCAAGCGAACCCATGACCTGAATCATCAGCACCAAAGCCGGGACCTGAGTCCCCAAGTCGCACCAAGTCAGAACAACGTGCACACCAAGTCGGACACCATCAGCGTGGACGCCGGTTAGCCTCGCTAGCCGTCTCAAGCTGGACACCCCGAAGGTGGACGCAGTCCAACTCGAACTCAGTGAGGTTGCAAACTTAGTGAGCTCTAAGGCTGGAAGCACCAAGTGCAAAGGGTTGTCACCAGGACAAGCTCTCCGTGTGGGCATCGACAGAAAGGAGGAAATCAGGGGCCTCGCCCGTTCTTTGGCGTCATCCTACAGAGGTCAGGGATTTGGCTTAATAACTTATATAGTGGAGCATCCATCCACGAAGTAGTTGAAAGCACTACACCCACTTCCATCGCATTCAAAAGCCCTCAAAGTGAAGGTTCATACTGCAGGGCGCTCCCTCTGCAGAGAGTTCCACAAAGTGTTCCAGCAAGCACAGCGTTGAGGTCAATCTCGTCTCTACTTCTTGAGACTGGGGTTGAGGAAAGTGTAAGCCATTGCGTATCTCCCAGAGAACGTAGTGCATCTCCGTGAAGATCATCAACATCGACACAGCACACCGAACAACAAGAGTCCTCCAATGACTCAGGTAACAGAGGGTACGTGAATGGGCCACCTTGGCTCTGAAGAGTGACCATGTTATCAGGGGTAGTTGTTCCAGCGAGTCCTACTCGTTGTTTATATCAAGTCGGCCCAAGCGCCATCTTTCATTGTAACCGAGGACCAGGTCCTTTTATTATCAATAAAGAATACTTGCTATTGCCCTAATATTCGGATCATTGGCTGTGCTGGTCAAGGATTCGTGATTACCATCTGGTTTCAGCGCTGACCCTAGCATTGGAGTCGTGAATACAATTTCGCTGCATACAAAGAAAGAACTCTGCATACTCGGTGACCTTTCAAACAGGCGTAATCCGGATTGGCAAGAAGGCTGTGTCGCAAAGAGCAGCTCACGTAGGCTAAACACGGTGCCGCGCGGGTCGTCAAACCTTGGCCCCGTGACAGTTGATATCAGAGCCCAGTCTCTTGATACGCCGAGTAGTACTCCGCAGTAGTACAAACCTTCAGTGAGGTTCAGAGTAAATTACATCCGAGATCCGATACCATGGACGCTGCATTGGAGACAGCATCAGAAGGCCGCACCAATGACTCCGAGCAAGAAGTCAACCCGCAGGAAGGAATTTCTCCTCGCACACAGAGACTCAACCTGAATCTCCAACGTGCTGCTATGAGGACCCGGGACAGGTTGCACGACCAGGACAATCGCTTGGATGCCTTCGAAGACATGGACATTGCCCAAAGACTTGAGCAACTGGAGATCCAAGCATCTCTCAGCAGAAGGGCGCAAGAAAGACTAGAAAGGGTAGAAGAGGATGTCAAGCTCCTCAAGGCCCTCATCAACTCGATGTCACAAGGTGGCATCAGTGTAGGCCACAAGGCCAAAGCCCTAGATCAATATGATGGGCAAAGGGATGACAAAATCCTAGAGAATTATTTCTGGGATATGGAGCAGTATCTTGACACCATTCCGAACATCTCGGAAGCGGCCAAAGTCCACACAGCTGCTACATATCTAATAGGTTTTGCAAAGCTATGGTGGCGAACCAGGGTTGAGGACCTACGAGCAGGGAAGTTAGTGCTAGTGGTAGACACCTGGGCCAAGCTTCAAGAGGCATTGAAACTGCAGTTTAAACCCGAGAACTCAGCTTGGACTGCAAGAATGCAACTCATGGATTTGAAATACATAGGCAAGATGCGGGAATACATCAAGTCATTCTCCACATTGATGTTCGAGATCAAGGACATGTCCGAACCGGACCAACTGTTCCAATTCATGAGAGGCTTACCATCGTGGGCTCAGACCGAGCTAAGGCGCTGCAACGTGCAGACTCTCACCGCCGCGATCACCGCAGCTGATCGGCTACATGACTACAGCAGGGAGTCAACCAGAGAGTCCGGTGGTAAGGATAAAACCAAAAAGAAGACTCAGACCGCGTCAAAGGATGGCAAAGACCCAGCAAAGTCGGGACCGAGCACTTCAACCAAAGTCAGTTCTAACAGCAAAAAGGGATCTGGCAAAGACTCTACCAAGTGTGGAGACAAAAGTAAAACCAAGGGCACTGGAAAGCCACCGCCTTCTCCATGTCCCATCTGTAACAATGGACTCCATTGGGCCCGAGATTGTCCAGAGCGAGTTAGACTTAGTACTACAGATGCTTTCGCAGAAAGAGACGAAACAACCGCCGGTAGCATGGGAGCCCTTCGGCTCGGTGCACTCAACGCACCCGGTTCATCGTAGGCCAAGCCGGCCAAACCAATGGATAACAACAGGTTGTGTTTTGTGGATGTTCGTCTGAACGGATGCGGCATCTCAGCATTGGTGGATTCAGGGGCCACCCACAACTACATTTCGGCTATGAAAGCCCAAGCCATGGGATTTAGAGTGCCTCCCAGCACCGGTTCCACATTCAAAGCAGTGAGTTCCCCAGCGAAGAAGATTTGTGGCGTCATCCGCGATGTACCCACTACCGTAGGAACTTGGCATAACAAACTGGATCTAATGGCCATCGACATGGATGACTTTGATTTAATCCTAGGCCAGGAGTTCTTGAGACTCGATAAAGTAGCAGTGATTCCTCATCTGGAGTCTCTAATGTTCATGGACCCTCTGTAGACAAGCATGGTGAAAACAACAGAGCGCAGACACAGTGGGAATAGTCAGGTGGTTTCAGCTTTGAGCATGAAAAAGTCGACCAGGAAGCACAACAGTGAACCTATGTTCTTGGCTGCATTGCTTGGAGGTTGGGATGAGATTGAAGGTGCCGCAGAAGCGCCCATTCCACAAGAGATCGATGAAATCATCCTCGAATTCGAGGATCGCATGCCTGTAAAGCTACCCTCAGAACTCCCTCCCCGTCGTGGGATAGATCACATAATCGAATTGCAGCCAGGAGCCCGGCCTCCTGCCTAGGCATCGTATCGGCTGTTTGGCCCTGAGATGGTTGAGTTGAAGAAACAGCTAGAAGAACTGTTGGAAGCGGGATTCATCCGTCCCTCCCGTTCGCCATATGGAGCGCTAGTCTTGTTCCAAAGGAAAAAAGAAGGAACACTGAGGATGTGCTTAGACCTCAGGGCACTCAACAAGCTCACCATCAAGAACAAATATCCTCTCCCGCTTATAGCGGACTGCTTTGATCGCCTAGCAGGGGCGAAAGTATTCACCAAGTTGGATCTTAAGCAGGGATACTATCAGATAAGGATAGCAGCAGGGGACAAAGAAAAGACGACCTGTGTGACTCGCTACGGGTCATACGAGTTCATGGTAATGCCCTTTGGGCTGTGCAATGCTCCGGCAACATTCTGCACACTCATGAACGATGTGTTCCGACCTCTACTGGACAAGTCCGTAGTGGTTTATCTCGACGATATCCTCATATACAACAAAAATATGGAGGAACACAAGGTCCATCTGGCGGAGGTGTTCGAGTTGCTCCGAGAAAACCAACTCTTCGTCAAGAAAGAAAAATGTGTATTCACCCAAGAGGAAGTCCACTTCCTCGGCCATATAGTGGGCAAAGGAAAAATCTGTCCAAACCTAGAGAAGCTCAACGTAATCCGAGATTGGGAGCCCCTCCAGAACGTTCACGAAGTTCGTTAGTTCTTGGGTTTGGAAAATTACTACAGGAAGTTTGTGGCAGGCTACAGCAAGTGGGCCGCCCCGTTGACAGACCTCCTCAAGAAGGACCGGAAGTGGAACTGGTCGGATAAGTGCAAAGCAGGATTTGAGACACTCAAGGAGAAACTCACCACAGAGCCCATGCTCGCACTTCCTGATTTCAGCCGGCCGTTCGAAGTTCAAAGCGACGCATCAGACTTTGCAGTCAAGGGTGTGCTCATGTAAGATGGGCACCCAGTGGCTTATGAATCGAGAAAGTTGAAGGATAGAGAGAGAATCTATCCCGCTCATGAGAAAGAGATGACAGGCATCATACATTGTCTTCGCACCTGGAGGCATTATCTTTTGGGTGTTCCGTTTGTTGTCAAGATCGATAACATCAGTTCAACATACTTCAAGACTCAGGCTAAGCTCACCCCTAAGGAAGCAAGATGGCAAGAATTCCTTGCAGAGTTTGATTATGAGATCATCTACAACCCAGGCAAACAAAATGTTGTAGCTGATGCGTTAAGCAGAAAAGCACAGTTGATGGCAGTAGCGTCAGAATCTGATGGAAGTGCACCCCATGCCAGTCAGGTAAATCTCTCCCCCGAAATGGTTGAGAACATTAAGCAAGGTTTAGTGGATGACCCACAAGCTGCAGAACTGTGGAAACAATGTAGAGAGGGAAGGACCCTCAAATTCAGTGAAAAAGGAGGGCTCATGGTCTTCACACAGAATAGAGTCTACATTCCCAAAGTCAAGAGCCTCAGATGAGACCTCATACATGAATGTCATGATACCCCATGGGCGGGTCATCCAGGACAGAAGAGGACTCTAGCTCTCCTCAAAAGAGGGTTCTACTGGCCATAGATGAGAAAAGATGTAGACAGTTACGTCCGTAGTTGTCTCATATGCCAGTAGGACAAGGTTGTGACGCAAGCTCCCGGAGGCCTGCTCCAACCCCTACCAGTTCCAGTTCGACCGTGGGCCAGTGTATCAATGTATTTCATTACCGATCTACCCTGCGTCGAAGACTACACAAGCATTATGGTGGTCATCGACAGGTTCTCTAAGTACGACATCTTTGTGCCATGCAAAACACCTTGCAGTGCAGAGGACACTGCCGATTACTTCTACCGGAACATGGTCAAACACTGGGGAGTTCCCCTAAGCATCATCAGTGATCGGGACCCCAGATTCACTTCAAACTTCTGGGCAGAATTTTTCAAGCTCATGGGGACAAAGCTTCTCATGTCAACCAGTAATCATCCGCAAACCGACGGTCAAACCGAGCGCGTCAATGCGATACTGGAAGATTATCTGAGACACTTTGTATGGTCTGACCAATCCAATTGGCCCAAGCTATTGGACTCTGCGCAGTTCTGTTACAACTTACAAAAGTCAGGGTCAAGCCAGTACTCGCTGTTTCACTTGGCAACTGGACAACAGCCGTTGACCCCGCATACGATTCTCAGTGGATACCTTGGTCAGTGTCCCAGTGCAGTAGATCACCTCAGAGATTGGCAGGACAGAGTCGATTTGGCTCGCCATCACCTAGTCAGGGCTGCAGAGAGAATGAAACAGTATGCCAACGCGAACCGACACGCCGTGGAATTTCAGATTGGGGACCGAGTTCTCCTCAAAATGGATTTGCTTCACTTCAGACCTCTGAAAGGTTTGAGCCATGCTCTCATCCGTCGCTACGATGGACCCTTTGAGATCATTGGCCGCGTAGGTAAAGTCGCCTACAGAGTTAAGCTTCCTCACCACATGCGAGTACACAACGTATTCCATGTCAGTCAGCTCCGCCCATATCACCCGGATGGTAGGGACCCAGACAGAAATCTTCCCAGCAGAGGGCCAACAAATGTCAGAGACAAGCCTGAAGTTCAGTTGGAAGAAGTGTTAGCGGTATGCGAGCGACAAGTTGCGAACTACAGATGGAAAGAATATCTTGTGCACTAGCAGGGCCAGCCCAGGGAGAAAGCTTCATGGGAAAAATCAGAGAATCTGTGGAAGTTCGAAGACAAAGTCTTGGAGTTCTTGGAGAAGGACTCCCAAGCACCAGTCAGTTAAGCCTCGAAGGAGTCAGGCGCATTCTTTGCACCCGTCCAACAAGTGGATGAGGCTGCAGTCGTCGGGGATGTCGCCCATCTTCAAGTGGGGGAGAATGTAAGGGGAATGCGTGTTCGCCCCAGGGATGCATGAGCCTGAGTCTCATCCGCGTCCGTGTGCAGTTCCAACCAGGAGCTCGCACCCTTGTCCCATAAGGAGGACATGCTGGCAAGCGAACCCATGACCTGAATCATCAACACCAAAGCCGGGACCCGAGTCCCCAAGTCGCACCAAGTCAGAACAACGTGCGCACCAAGTCGGACACCATCAGCATGGACGCTGGTTAGCCCCACTAGCCGTCTCAAGCCGGACACCCCGAAGGTGGACGCAGTCCAACTCGGACTCAGTGAGGTTGCAAACTCAGTGATCTCTACGGCTGGAAGCACCAAGTGCAAAGGGTTGTCACCAGGACAAGCTCTCTATGTGGGCATCGACAGAAAGGAGGAAATCAGGGGCCTCGCCCGTTCTCCGGCGTCATCCTACAGAGGTCAGGGATTTGGCCGAATAACTTATATAGTGGAGCAACCATCCACGAAGTAGTTGAAAGCACTACACCCACTTCCATCGCATTCAAAAGCCGTCAAAGCAAAGGTTCATACTGTAGGGCGCTCCCTCTACAGAGAGTTCCACAAAGTGTTCCAGCAAGCATAGCGTTGAGGTCAATCTCGTCTCTACTTCTTGAGACTGGGGTTGAGGAAAGTGTAAGCCATTGCGTATCTCCCAGAGAATGTAGTGCATCTCCGTGAAGATCATCAGCATCGACACAACACACCGAACAGCAAGAGTCCTCCAGTGACTCAGGTAACAGAGGGTACGTGAAGGGGCCACCTTGGCTCTGAAGAGTGACCGTGTTATCAGGGGTAGTTGTTCCAGCGAGTCCTACTCGTTGTTTATATCAAGTCAGCCCAAGTGCCATCTTTCATTGTAACTGAGGACCGGGTCCTTTTATTATCAATAAAGAATACTTGCTATTTCCCTAATATTCGGATCATTGGCTGTGCTGGTCAAAGATTCGTGATTACCATCTGGTTTCAGCGCTGACCCTAGCGTTGGAGTCGTGAATACAATTCCGCTGCATACAAAGAAAGAACTTTGCATACTCGGTGACCTTTCAAACAGGCGTAATCCGGATTGGCAAGAAGGCTATGTCGCAAAGAGCAGCTCACGTAGGCTAAACACGGTGCCGCGCGGGTCGTCAAACCTTGGCCCCGTGACAATTATGGATTTCATTTTCATGCCTTCCCTGCCGCGACAAACCCCATCATCACATTCAACATCTTTTAAAAACAAAACTTCTCATGTAACTATCAATGCATCGATTTATGGATTCGAGTGCGTACAACTGTCACTTCCAGGGGACTAATATATCACAAGTTACTGTCAGTAAATTTAATGAATAAACCCCAAATTCTAACCGAATACGTAATCCATTAGATCTAAAAACTTACGATTTCAACACGCATTACGAAAGCAAAGGAAACAACGGTTGCGCAATAACCAAATCTAATGACCCTAAACAATAACTCTACCGCAAAAGAATTAAATAAAGCAAAAGCAAATGCTTTTCGCTTAGGCAAATCCCATTCTTATCCAAAAAAAAAAAAACCTTAGAGCTGATTGCTCTTGGAAATGAATAAATGAATATTTTTAATTACGTCCACGAGACCAGTCAGTCTATGGGATCCAAGAAATAGAACAAAAACCACTTCTTGCAATAAATAGAGTGGTCGTTGACCCCACCAACTACTCGTTGCAACCCTCTAACTCTTTGCTGATTTTATTTCTTCTACTGTGTATTGGTAACTTGTTGTTTCAGCAATCTTCTCCTCTTCAAACAAGGCCTCTAACGATTTGACTTTAAACAGATCTGAGTAATTGCACCTGATGTCCTCGTAAGCCTACTGCCCCAAGAAATTTTGGAAGGAGCTACAACAAAAAAGAAAACAAGTGGAAAACAATATCACAAGCTCTCAATGGCTAGAATATGCAAAGGTATTGTATGAGCGGGAATAAGATAAACATAGACCTACTACAATCAAGGCTACCACTGAACTTTTCACCATCAATGACATCAATCAAGGCATAAAAAGGTTGGCTGGGGGAAAAGCGCAAGATATTGATGGACTGCAAGTTGAATTCTTAAAATGGGGCATTGAGGTCCTTGCACCTTGCATCAAGGGCATCTTCAACAGGGTTATTCAAGAGGGTTTTCCAAAAGGGTGGACAACTAGCGTTGTTATTCCCTTATACAAAAGCAGGGACATAAATAACCTATCAAACTATCGCACTATTATGATTAATCCACTTCTTGGAAAAATTTTCAGAAGCATGATTGAACGCAAAATTAGTTGTTGGGCCGAAAAAGAGGGAAAAAGAGTAGAGGGTCAAACTGGGTTTAGACCGAAACACTCCACTATTGATCATGGTATTACTCTCAGATTTTTGATTGAAAAAATATGGAACGTGCAAGGGGAGGAAGCCTTTTGCTACTTTGTTGACTTTAAAAAAGCCTTTGACACTGTGCCACGAGACAAGTTGTAGATTAGAATGGAGGAACTGGGAGTTCCGAAGGTGCTTAGGGTTGCTATTCATAGGCTGTATGAACAGGTGAAAGCTAAAATAAGAACAAACGAAGGCATGTCTGAATGCTTTGGCAGCAACATTGGGGTCAAGCAAGGGTGCTCGCTTTCCCCAACACTATTTGGGCTTTACATTGACAAGCTGGAAGAGTGGTTAGACAATGGGGGTGGGGAAGGTATTCAATTGGTCAATTATGTTATAAAATTGCTCTTGTATGTCGATGATCTTATTCTGATCACTAAATCAACACATGAACTCAAAAAATATTTGAAAGCTCTTGAATCCTTTTGTCAAGAAGTTGGAATGCAAGTGAACACTAGTAAAACTAAAATAATGATTTTCTCTTTACGAAGGAAAAAACAACAAATTAGCTTTATCTTCGAAGGCAATCCGTTGGAAATTGTTGATGAATACAAATAACTGGGGCTAGACTTCCACCACAAGCTCAGTTGGGAAACTTGTAGAGCAAAAAGGATCCAAGGGGGTTGGAAAGCGCTTTACTCTCTACAGAACGGATGTAGAAATGCTGAATTATGGGATTGGAAAACCAAGAGGACATTGTTTGGCTTACTTGTGACCTTGGTGGTTTTATATGGGTGTGAAATTTGGGCAACAACATGTCAGATCAGAAATGGAGGCAAGTGGAAATAATTCAAAAACATCTAATTGTTAGTAGCCTTAAGCTCAAAACAACAATACCTTATGAGATTTTATTAGCGGAGACAGGCCCCTTCCCCTTGGAGGCTTTCGCGATGATTAGGTTACTAAGTTACCTGCAAAAGGTGCAAAACATGGAGAACCACCGTTGGCCTAAATTGATTGTAGAAGAAAAGCTGGATAGAAGAAAGAATACTTGGATGAAACAAAACAAAAAGTGGATGGAAAAGTGGGGTGTGAAAATGCAAGATTGTCCAAGTACAAATGAAGAAATAAAAAAATATGTGAAACAAAAATTCAAAAATGCTATATGGACAAAACAATCAGGATGAAAGAAAGACTACTATATCAAAGAATTTAAGGGACCATGAAGAAAATACTTATATAGGAGCGAATATTAAATGGAGAGCAAAGATGTTGATAGCTTAGCTCCGAACTAGTTCACATCGTCTTAGATGTGAAACGAGTAGATGGTTGGTTCCTAAAGAAGAGTGGGAAGAAAGAATATGTTGATTTTGCGACATGGGATTGGTGGAGACAGAATGGAATTTTGTTATGGAGTGCTCAGCGTATAATGATATTCGGGCTAGCTATGCGGACACCTTACAAGTTGATAATTTAAATACCCTATTTGAGGAGGAAAGGTTGGCCAAGCCAACAAACTACATCATCAAAATTCACTGCCTTAGGGTTGACCTTGAGCGAAGAACTCAAATTGTTTAGGGTCTCCCCTTTTTGATGGCGGTCTTGTGTTGTTCCTGGATCCCATAAGCTGTTGTGGCCTCGTGGACGTAATTAAAATCTTTCATTTCATTTCATCATTCAACTCCACCTGAATGCATGTGCAATAACTTTCATTTGTGTTTCTTGTTTAACAACTTGCAAGTAAGAAGGAAAATGGGCATTTCTAGCACTGTCTATGGAGGCAACAGAATGCCTCGCACAGTTCTGCTACCCCCGTGGGCATCAGTAAGCTGTCAGAGATGGATAGTCTCCCTCGATTTTCTCCCCTCGCGTTAAACTCCGTGCAGACAACTTTCCTTTTATTTTTATTTTTTATTCTTTTGCGTTTCAGTTATGCATGCCTAAGATATTGTATAAAATTTAAATGAAATTTATTTTAAAAATAAGACTATATTTTATTTTATTCAATATATATTATATTTCTTATTATTATTTTAAAAAAAATTTAACATTTAATCATAATTTTAAAATTATAAAAAATACTTTAAATATTAATAAAATTTAATATAAATTTAAAATTATATTTTGATGTAAAGTACATAAAATATTTAGTATAAAAAATATTTAAATATTTTTAATTTTTTTTATTAAATTAATTTAAATATTAAAATTAATTTAACTTTAATATATATTAATACTAATTTGTTTGATAAAAATAAGTCTAAAATTTAATATTTAGTACTTAGTATAAAAAATATATATATTTTTTAAAATGTTTAACTTTAAAGATTTATCTAAGGCATTTTGAAGATTTACCTAACTCGTTTTAAAGATTTATTTTAATGTAAAATATTTACCATAAAAAATATTTATATTTTAATAAAAGTTTGATTACAATTTAAAGATTTACCTAAGTATTAAAGATTAACTTAACTCATTTTAAACTTAAGTAAATCTATAAATTTTAAACTTAGGTTAATCTTTAAAGATTAAAATTTATAGTTAAAATTTTCAGATTAACCTAAGTTTAAAATTTAAAGATTAAAATTTATTGATTTACTTAAGTTTAAAATAAGTTAAGTTAATTTTTAATATTTAGGTAAATCTTTAAATTGTAATCCAACTTTTATTAAAATATAAATATTTTTTATACTAAATATTTTACATTAAAATAAATCTTTAAAATGAGTTAGACTTTTAGAATGTGTTAGGTAAATCTTTTAAGTTAAACTTTTTAAAAGTTTTTTTTTTTTAATATGAGTACTAAATATTAAATTTAAACTTATTTTTATCAAAAAAATTAGTATTAATATATATTAAAGATATGAAAATTTAAATATTTAAATTAATTTAATAAAAACTTTAAAAAAAATTTAAATATTTTTTATACTATGTACTTTACATCAAAATATAATTTTAAATTTATATTAAATTTTATTAATATTTAAAATAATTTTTATAATTTTCAAATTATGATTAAATGTTAGAAATAAAAATATAATAATAAGAAATATAATATATATTAAATAAAAAATAAAATAAAATATAATCTTATTTTTAGAATAAATTTCATTTAAATTTTATACAAAACCTTAGGCATGACATAATAACTGAAAGGCAAAAGAATAAAAAATAAAAATAAAAGGAAAGCTGTCTGCGCGATCACGAGGGGAGAAAATCGAGGGAGACTATCCATCTCTGACAGCTTACTGACGCCCACGGGGTAGCAGAACCGTGCAAGGCATTCTGTTGCCTCCATAGACAGTGCCGACATTTCTCATCATAGGATAAGATTCGTTTTATCCTTCACCATGACAATATGATGAGAAGGAAACACCCCGTATCTGTTCAGACTGTCAGTAATTACGCCGAAGGCGTCCCATGCTTAATATTTGCAAGTCATTTTTATATGGACACTACAGATTCAATCGCCTGTTATCAAATGCATCGCAGTTGCTCATCATTTTCCCGGATCCTCCAAAATTTGCTTCGCTGGTATTGACCTTTCGTTTCTGGGCATCCTTGACAGCACGATAGAATTAGCAGTTATTGCAGCAGATGAAAAATATCTGTATAACAGTTATTGAGATAAAAACAAATGATATATACAGAAAAAAATCCGAAATGGAGGGGAGACACAGAATTGGGGAAAATCTAGACTGTGAAATTGATTTCGAATGGAAGGCAGAGGTAGAATTTTTCATTTTTTTTTATCTTACCATACATTTCCCTTCACCCACGCACAGGCAAATTCAGTGAAGATCGCCCAGCAAGGAAGCACACGCAGTGAGGAGAGGATTCTTTGTACGCAGCCACTGGGAGAGTCTTAGTTTCCACGCAGGTAGGAGGGAGGAGTGACAGGTAGAAGACCTTCCCTCTCACACCCACGCGCCAAGGAGTTAGAGGCGGCCAGGGAAGGAGTCTCCTTCACCTGCTGCGCACCCTTCAAGCCTTCTTCACCCCACGCAGAAGCCAACAAAGGGAGGTGCGGCCTGTTTGGGGAAAGAAAGGCTGAACAGAAGTTGCAAGTCTGCCAGGCAATCTTCTATGCAAGAACAGGGATCTGCCACAAGCTCACACGTGCTCTCCCAAGGGACTGGTTTTCATACGTCCAGGCAAGTCTCTAATTTCATATTACCAGTCACTCCACAGGAAACAGTAAAAGGAATAAAAGCTATAGGAAGAAAAAAATAAAATCCAAAGAGACAGAGGACAGAAGTTCCAGATATTCACAGAAGAAATTCACAATTACATTATCAGAATTTGAATAATACCAGGTAGGAATTTGAGTTTAATTTTATAATTTGCAATAAAATTCTACCTTTCTTTTTTAAATTTTAATATTTAGTTTTAAAATTGGAAGAAGAGAATCTTTGTTTGATGAAAGTATAGAGAAATAATCTTATATTTGTTTGCAAATCTATTCATTTATTTACTTATGTTTTTCTTTTTATTGAAAACTTTCAAAACAAATCAGATTGTATTTTATTTTTTTCTAGAATATTAGACAAATTTTGAAACAAAAGATTTTAGGAAAAATCTTCAATTAAAATCATGAAACAATTAAGTTGAAAAAATTTGGGGACAAACTCAAAACAGAAAACAAATTTTAGATTTAGATTCAAAAACATATTAAACAGAAAATGGATTATTTTTGCTGAGAATTTAGGAATTTCTGATAAAATTCATGAATTAAACAGTCAAAAGAGCTGGCCGGAGTTGCTCGACATTGCACAATTCAGTTATAATTTGCAGAAGTCAGGAGTGAGTCAGTTCTCACCGTTTCAATTGGTTATGGGCCAACAACCTCTAACCCCACACACTGTGCTGAGTGCATATCAGGGTTTTGATGGCACGGAGGCAAGTGACTACCTGAAGGCATTTAATGATCGGGTCGACCTGGCTCGATATTACTTGACAAAGGCGGGTGACAAAATGAAAGCGGGTGCGGATGCTAGCAGAAGAAACATAGAGTTTAAAGTCGGAGATCAGGTTTTGCTCCGAATGGACCCTTTACAGTTTCGACCTCAAAGGGGTATGAGCCAGAGTCTACTTCAAAAGTTCGACGGTCCTTTCCAGATCCTTGGTCGGATTGGTAAGGTTGAATACCAGTTGAGGCTACCGATGCATATGAAGGTTCATCCAGTGTTTCATGTCAGTCAACTTCGTCCTCATCATGCCGACACAGACGACTTGCTTCACAACGTACCAACATGCGGGCCTGCCAATGTGATTGACAAACCCGAGTACTTGGTAGAGGAAGTCATTGACATGAGAGTGTGGTATTGGGAAGCATCGGCTTCATGAGTTTTTGGTTGTATGGAAGAATCGCCCGAGGAAGGATGCAACTTGGGAACGGACCGAGGCACTGTGGCAGGCCGAGGAGAAGGTGTTGGAGTACCTTGATAGGCGCTCTGCTCCGCCTTCAAATTGATGAGTTGAAGGGGAGTCTCCCGTGGGGCCGAGGAGGTCGCACCAGTGTCAGGACGTCGTCTGAAATAAAGTGGGGGAGAATGTAACGATTGTTTGAAGACAGGTGTCTAAACTAGCCGAGTTGGTTTGTGTATGAACCGATCCGAGTGGCTTCGACGCAATGTGAAGCTTAAGTGAGTTGCATGGAATGCTGGAAGACTTAAGCGGGGCTCGAACTGGAGTTCCCCGATTTGGCTTTGCAGGATTGTATCAGTGATCTCTGAGTTGCGGTATGAAGGTCGAGCTGGGCACCGACCAAGCACCGAATGATATGGATCTAGTTCAAGTGGGCCACAAACAAACTACCGCGCGGTGCGCAATGTGTTGCATTGGGTATCGACCAAGGTTAGGTTGATTGCTCGTAACTGAAGTGGCAAGTTGGCTGATTGGCTATCCGAGTTCTAAACAGGAGTGTGACTTGAGTTGGACTTATGCTCGGCGCGAGTGTTGCGCGACTATGCGGTTAGGCCTTGTATCTATATATGAGCTAGGCTCGAATGTAAATAGATGAAAGGAAGTTATTAGATAGCGAATGTATGATCTAGCATTGCAGAGAGTTTTGTAGGTGATCAGTATTGTGCATAGAGGGACTCGAACCTGGATCTGCATATCCAAGTCGATTCATTGAGGCTTGCAACTCATTAGATGTGATATGTTTCAGTTTATAGGCATGATGGTCTCGGATGGGACTAGAGGGCTGAACTGTTAGCCGTTGGGCATTGTAAGGTCTCGAGTGCAGGCATTATCAGCAGAGTCCAACCTGTATTCATGGTTTTGCTATTCTGTGTAATAATCTGAGGCAGAGTTGTTAATAGAATTTTTTTTTGGTCTCGTGCTAGTCTTTTACTGTGTTGTATTTGATTTAGCTATGTGTGTTTAAGATATGCTATTGCACTACTTGTGTGCATAGTGTAAGAGGTGTAACCTAGTTATCTGGCTCGAGTCGTTCCTGTGAGCTCTCGATGTCCACATAGATCAGTGCCGCAAGGGTGATCAGCTGCACCCTTGACAGTTGATATTAGAAGATAGTAAAAATACCCGCATCGTTTATAGCACGACACAATTAGAGGTTAGTTGGCTAGCCCTTTAATATAATGTTCCAAACCTAAATTTTGTTTTTACACACAAACAGTCAAACTTCTATTTTCACTTTCCTGTATCAAATTGAAGCTCGAATCTGGTTATTTTCGTACTGATTATTTTTTAATCTAGTTATTTTGGAAGAGCGTTTGAAGGAAGATTGAAGGTGAGTTTTGAATTTTTTATTTCGTTCATATGTTGTTATTTTTATGTTGGGTATAGTGTACAAGGTTTGGGAGACTCATATAGGGCTATTTCATTTTGTTATGGGTTGGTCAATTAATTCCCTAACAACCCACTAGACCCTTGATTCAATCAACCATTCTCATTTCTTTCTTGCCCCGCGAATGTGAACAGAGCCCAATTTTTTTTCCTTCTTTCCCCAGTTCAACTCCCACCTCTCTACATGCGTATTGTGAATCACGCGACCTAGTCCACAGTTACATTAAAACGCATCTTGGGTTTGTTGATTTGTTCAGTTTCAGAATGTCTCTTTTTCTGTCATATGCATCTTGCCTTAGTAATTTGTCTTCAACCATTGTTTTGATTTATTTGTGTTGGCTGGGCTTTGCATTGCTCAATATGATAGTTGCTTTTGAATGGGAACAAATGGTATGTGTCTTCATTGATTATTTTGTAGTTGTATTTGCTTTTGGTAATGGACCTGGATGCAAATGGGAGGGCCTTCTTACTGATATTAGCCCTAAAATATCCATAGGTTCTCTATGGAGTGCCCTGCTACATTGTCCTAAGCAAATAGTATGGTGGCATAACAGGTTTCGACGATCTTGAGACCAAGATTGGGAGTAGGGTAAATTATGATATTGCTTCCAAGTTTGCTTGAGTTTGTGTTATCAAGGTAAAACCTTCTTTGAATTAAATACATCTTCAAATATAAAAGATACAATGGTAACTCTAACATCTAACCATATGACTAATATTTTGGGTGAAGATTGCTATGGTGGTGCATAAATGGGTCAAACATTAATATAATGAAATATTAAATGGGTCAATGTGAGGATCTATGAAGTGCCTTGCTATTCTATCCTAAACAAATAGTATGGATGCATCATAGTACTTTTGCTTGTAATTGAGTTTCCAGATAAAGAATGGGAGGGTATATGAATTTTGCGCATTTCCTGCAATCATTGCATTCCACAAGATAACCTCTCTTTGAGGCATTCTTTCAAACAGTTCACATGCCTTTTCTATGTTTCCACAGTTTGCATACATGTCTACCACATCATTTCCAAGTTCTATGATAGGTGAAAAGTAAGAGGTTTATCCAATCTATTTTTTACAATCTTGTGGGCCTTATTGGTTGCATCTACAATGTTCATTTTGTGATTGAATTTCAATGTTCTTTGCTTATGGTTTGTGTAATGGTTACCCCTGATTTGTTTTTTTGGGTTTGTTTTTCTTAATTGATTTCCAAACTGCTCATACTAGGACATTTGTTATGCAAACTGTATAAACACCATAGTAAAGAAATTAGCAAAAATAGACTTCCAGTTGCTGCAATAAATAACAGTAATTTATTCTTCAACTGTTGTTACAAACTGCAGAATCCAAGAACAAGGCTAGAGATCCTATGATTGACAGATTTGCAAGGATGAGATATCTTTAGGGAGTTTTTGAGTGTTCTGTTTGATGAATTTGTAATGCTTATTTGATTGTATTTAAATTTGTTCTTATGATTATTCTTTTGATTGAGGGTAAAGTGATGGTTTTTGAGAGGGCTCCAACCTTTTTACACCAAATAAAGTAGGAACAAGAAAGAAGCACAGTGGATATCCTTGATTATTATCCTAAGCCGGGTTCTCTGTCTTAATAGTCCTCTGGTTACTTTCTTTTTGTACTATTTTTATATGGGTTAAAATTTTAAAAAATAATTAGGGTGTTTTCCACAAAAGGGGGAATGGTATTACATCTTTGAATTATAAGAATAAGCTAGAAATTTGTAGGATTGAGAATTATGAGAAGCTGCAATGAAATAAATTAAGAAACTACTTGTGGGGTATGTTCACTGGTGACAAGTGGAGAAACTGTAAGGAGGTTCAACGATCCACCTTATAGAGAAGATAGTACTAAAGCCTACTGTTGAAACTCATTCTAATTATTATTTCTAACCTATTCTAATGTGTATCTGGATAATCTTAGACTGCCCATGATCAAAGAACATAAAATCATCCAACTTCTATGGCCAAGACAGCATATAGTTCCATTATAGATAAACCAATAAAACTTGAACCAACTGACCCAAATGACCACAAAAGTAAAGAAAGATTGTAGGGAGAAGGTTGCTGCTAGAGCCTGGGAAAAACTGAAAAAGAACATAGATTAAATGAAGGTCAAAACTGTAATATTTATTAAAAACAATCATTACAAATTTGAATCGTATTATAAAATTCCAAGAAAAAAAATTATATTAAAGATATTGCAGTTAAAATATAGATTGTTGTCAATCATAATTTTTTTAATCATTGCATTCCATGAGATGACATCTCTTTTGGGCATTTTGTCAAACAGTTCGCGTGCCTTTTCTATGCCAACACATTGTGCATACATGTCCACCAGGGTAGTTGCATTTGCAACGTCTAATCAAATTCCTCTATTCTTTATGGTTTGATGGATGTCCATACCCTGTTGCAATGCTCCTATTTTGGCATAGGCAATGGAGAATGCTGGCAAAAGTTGTGGAGTTTGGCTTTACACCTGCCAATTCCATTTGCTTGAAAGTTTCTAAAGCTTTTAAAAAAATTGTGTTTTGTACATTTCCTGCAATCATTGCATTCCATGAGATAACCTCTCTTTGAGGCATTCTTTCAAACAATTCACGTGCCTTTTCTATGCTTCCACATTTTTCATACATGTCTACCAAAGCATTTCCAACTATGATAGGTGAAAAAATTCTCCCAATTTCTCTGCCAGTCGACATTATTATTGGGTTTCTTATGTTCTGGAAAAATACTGTTAAGTATTTTCTAAGTTCTCGATCTTAAGCAAAAATTTCAGCAAAAAGTTAAAGATTCCCCACCCACAATTGTTGCACATTTCACAGAAAAGTAAAATTAATAAAATCGTCACTATATTCTTCAATTTCAGCTTCAGACTTCAAATCTTAAGCATAACCATAGAATATTTTATAGAATCCAAATTACAAGACTATTATAACCAGCACACACAAAGTATATCATTTTTTATTATGCTAAAATCATTTAATCCCTCACATTGTTGAAAGTTCAAATCCATAGGAACATTAAAGCCAAATATATGTAATGTCCCTTACCAGATTCACCCTAGAATTTCCTTGTAGATTAGGTTTAGGGTTTCTTCCTTCAAAATGAATGTTCTTTTTACTGAAGTAATCTTGGTTTAAAATCTGCATTCACCATATTAACAACATTTCCACATACAAATATATCTATTAACATTAATATCTAGGTATCCAAAATATAAGCATAATCATAAATGTAATTTAACAAGCAAGAGGAGTGCCATGGGTGGATCCGCCCTGAAGCCTTCATATTGGGCACAGGAGGCTACTTATGCAATCCTCCTTTCCCAACAACCTAGTACCTGCATTCTCCACCAATGGCAGTACCTCAAAAGACAATGGTCCTATTAGGAGCGGAGGGGGAAACCCTAAGTACCAAGGGCCTAAGGCCTACCACCCCCCTAAATAACAGAATGCTGAGGTGGGACCCCCACCCTTCATGACCAATCCCTTGCTTGGGCCTACGGGCCTGAGGATGGGGTTTTTAGGCAATCCACTTGGTGATGCTTCTCCCTAATCCTAATAGGGTAACAATCACGGAGCAGACAATCTTTGGACAGTCACTTATGCATTTACTATTGAATTATCTATATGCTTGTATCATGTCTGAGAGTATTATATGGATGCATGAAAATGTAACATAATGCAAAACAAAAGTACGTGGATCTATATTACTACAACAATGCCAATTCTCATCATATTTAGTTGTCTATGATCAATGATACTATCTGATGTAATATTAACAATGATGGAAACTAAATGTCGCTGTATCATACCCTTTAGCTTCATTCACGGTCATGATAATGCTAAAGGAACCATCATCAATTCATAAAACTATTATAATATTGACAACATCAAAGGAAAACATTGCACCAATAATCAAATGAGCAATATTAGTTTCTTATATTCAAAATATACTAAAGATTATTGCTAAGTGAGTACATCACCCGAGTTGCTATATCTCTCCATGTTTCCTTACTCGCTTCCTTCAACCTTGTACTAAATTGATTATAGGATGAGGACAATCCATATATATATATTTATATAATTATTCTTTCCTTATTCATATATATTCTTTATTCATTGCATATTATTCATTATAAATTTTATCTATATCTATGCATATATACTTGCATGCCTATTAAATAATATATATATATTAAATGGCTCTATATTCCAATGCATAACAATAATTGTTGCTGCTGTTTTAAATTGCAAATCCTATTTCTCCATGTTTTTTCCCCCTTCCTTATTTTCATTCCTTCTATTTATACCATTCAAGGTAGGTGACTCATGGGGGGAATGTATTGTTTGGTGAAAGAGGTGACTTTTCATAAAATACATCCCTTTGTTAGATTTAATTGCTGCTTTATTATCACAATAATATCTATTTTTAAAATAATATATTATTACTATAATTATGATATTTCAGATTTCTATTTATTTTATTATTTTATTTTGATATTTTATTGAACATATTTTAACATTAAAGTATAATAATAAAACAATTTGATAATATCTTATTATTATTTTATTCTAATGTATTACAATCTTTGATGTGTAATGATTATAATATTTATTTATTATTATTTTTTTATACTAAGTTATTTAATACTAGAATGTAATAACAATAATTTGCCTATATATTATTACTATATTTGTTATTTCATTTTATATATTTATATATTGATATGATACACATTTATTTTATATTTAATATTAATATTGCTATTTATTTTATTTATTAATTGATTTGTATTTTAACACTTGATCTTTATGGTTTTGTTATTTCGGGGACATGACAATATTACTAAAATAAGACCACTTACAGTAATTTTAATTAAACAATAAATAACCAGACTCAAATAAGTAGGTATCTTCTTTCACTAGGACTTATTGAATTTAATTAAAGAAAAAGTTGGTTTCTCATCAATCTTATAGTCATATATTGATCATATATTGAATTAATGCATTAAGGGTTACTCATATATTGAAGTATGTACAATCCTCATCCACTAAACCTACATGTTTGCATACATATAGAACACAAGCAAAGCTTAAATTGTCAGCATATGTTCCCGAGTACTTCATTAATTGAAAGATTTTGAGAGCATCCTTATCAAATCCATGTTGTGCATATCCTGCAACCATTGCATTTCAAATCGTCACTATATTCTTCAATTTCAGCTTCAGACTTCAAATCTTAAGCATAACCACAGGATATTTTATAGAATCCAAATTACAAGACTATTATAACCAACACACAAAAAGTGTATCATTTTTGAGTCTGCTAAAATCATTTAATCCCTCACATTGCTGAAAAAATAACCAGCAAAGATGTATGATAGCTCAACCACTCTTTATCACACTGTGAACCTCTCCAATGAATGTAAACCTAACCTAAATATCCAATTTAATACAAATGTTATATATCTGTGGCTGTTTTCATATGTGATATTATTGTAATACATAGTGTTAGATCCCTATTTGCTTCTTCACGTACTAATTTTTAGAACTGTGAAATGAATTTAATGTTTATTTGATAGCTTTCAATATCGTGTACATAATGTTAGATCCATATTTGCTTCTTCCCACACAAACTTTTAAAATTTAAGTGTGCAATCAATTTTATGTTTATTTGGTGGTTTTTAAAATTTTCGTTTTTGTTTCAACAAAAGCTGTCAATTCCGATATATTTAGATCTGCTTTTTGTTTATTGTGAATAGATTGAAACAACAGCTCTAAGAAGAAGTCCATTTTATCTCTTTTGCATCATTGCCAACATGACACATTCTTTCCTAAATCTTGCGGTAAGTCACTTGCCGGATCATTCTATGTTGTGCTTTATTCCTTTCTAAACGCTTCTTTTGTTGCCCATCAAATTAGCAGATTTTATAAATTGTGAAACTAATTTTATATTATTTTTTGCTTCATGTACAAATTTCCATAACTTGTGAAATGAATTTTATGTTTTTCCGGTGGTTTAAAATTTATTGTTACCTATGGGTCATAATTTTAATGTCCAATGGCGAATATCAACTTTTTTGAAACTTTTTAATATTTGCATAAACTTTTTTGAAACGTTTTTTTATTATGTAGCACCTTTCATACTCTTACAGATTTAATTTATTGAATATATCTTTCTTGCTCTTTTCTTGAACAGTTTGATGTATTTTTAGTTTTCTTATTCTTTCTTTGTATCCATTCTCTACATGATCATTCTTCATAGTTTGACTTGAGTGTGGATTATTTTGACAAAAAATACTGCAAATGGAAATAGAATGTTCCATTATAGCTGGAAGCTTTGGGTTTTTTTGCTTCAGCCATCTTCCAACTTGAGGGTAACCACTATTCTTTTATCTTAAAACTATGATTGTGTTGTCTACATATGCCGAGACAATAATTGCTGGAATCATCACACTGTATGCTTATAACATCCCACTTATTTGTACTTGGAGATAACACTTGACTGGGACACCCCTTTCCACAACAATCATTCAAAGCTCTATTTCTACTCAAGTTAGTCAAATTTATATTAATCAAACTCTCATTCTCCATTGCATCCATGGTATTACTATGGGAAATAAGTTGAAAATTTAAAAACAGATTAGTCAACACTCACTATATTTTTGTTCATTCTATGTGCACTGTTCTCTGATTGAGGTGAGATTTTGTTTTCAATACTACACTTTTGAACCGTTTCCACAATTGAAAGTGGAAGAGCACTTGTCTCAGAGGTTTTGGGAGAATCAACTTGTGGGCGTATTAACTTTCTTCTTTTCGGCTTACAAGAATTAGGTTCTCCACAACTATGTTTTCTTTGACCCTCCACTTGTAATTTCTAAGTCTATCTTCAATAATTGGTTCTTCATTCAAAGGTTTTATTGCAATCATGTTTGGATCCCTGTAAGTGGATGCATAGTTTATTTGAAGCTATATAGAGATCTCTAATTCTCTTTGTTTGTCCATCTCTTCGTGACATCATGCTGTGAGGACAATTGTGCATTTTCCTTTCAATTTTACGACACTTTGCTTTTCATATAATGTGTTCAGATTCACATTTAAAATAAGATCTGTCTAGTACCAACATAGATAAAAAAATGGCTTGAATATAATGTAGATTTTTTTCAGCACAAATTCTTTTGGCCTTCTCCACTATGTTTTCAGTGATGTTTTTCCTCGCACCTCTCCATGAACTACATAATATCAAAAGTGAATATGCAACCTAACAAGAATAGCATTTGTAAAAATAATGAGGATTTGTGTAAGAATCATTTACTTAAACATAAATTTGTTGCCAGTCATTAATCATCAAAATGGTCAAATTTATGTTAACCATTACAACAATAGCAATGGTTATTAGCTCATTTGTTATTTCATAGTCATAGGTATTAAAAAATATTAGAGATTGACTTTCTCTTAATTGTTGGTGTTGCAAACATTTGACAGAAATTTATCAATGTCCTTGCACTTTTGTCAATGTCCTTGCACCTTGTATCACAATGGGAGAGAATATATAAGGTATGGCCATCCACCCCATTTTATTTCGTATATTTTTCACAGTTGCTAATTAAAACCAATGGAAAATTTGGCCCGCACCATAGAAAATTGGCAATATTTTATTTGTACCTCATTATTATGTTTTCTAGAACAGCTTCCATCATAGTCTAATTTATTTTATCTAATTTATGTTTTCCTTTAATATGCAAGTTGCAACATGGATTTACATGAACTAATTGATGAAACGTATCAAAAATTATTCTAAAACTACTCTTCTTCTATCAAATGAACATTATAGTCATGATGCCAACAAATGAACATTATAGTCACTCTTTACCATATCCACTAGTCATTCTATGCACTGTCCCAAATTTTGTAATAAATTAATGTAATATCTTGTGTCTTTATGGTTACCATGCATTCACATGATTTATGTTTATGATGTCTTTTGTTTCTGTTTATATTTGTTCAAAAATTCACATACGAACCATACATTCAATAATATTCATGTTATTACAACATTCTTTTAATGCTTGATAACCTTTCTCATTTGTTGGTTCCAGGTTTTATGTCGTTTTTGGGCAGGCATATTGTATTGTTGAGTCCAAGTTTTGCATCCATCAATTTTATTTTTTATTTTTATGAGATAGAGACAACTCCAGTAGGTTAAGCTACTCGTATTTGCTATATCCATCATTATCATTGGTCTTTTGGTTCTTCTTTACAGCTATCTAATGGGCAGCTAAAATTATCACATGTCACGGGCTTTATTTTGTGTTTTCTGAGTGTAGTCATATTTTATAGCATGTTTTGCTGCAGATTTTATATATTCACACTATCCTTTATTAGTTTTCTTTTACTGGATGGTTACTTGGATTGTCATATGTAATAATCCAGGTATACATTACTTTCCATATCTCAAATAAACATAAATAACTATAATAATTCAATATATTCTCTTCGGCGTACCCATTGCACCCCAAGGTGCGATTGCTAGTTTAATAATATGAAAGTACTGACAATCTGACCAAATACAAGGTGTATTTGTAGCCTGCATAGACAGTGCCCGCGGTTTAATCGTATGCGGTTGGCTCAAGTTAGTAGGAATGGCGGTCCCACATTGAAATAGCGGAATCGCTCCATTAGGAGGTTTGCCCTAAAAAAGAACTCGTCACCAATTAATATAGAGAACCCGGTTTACAAAACGAAGACCTCGAGAGTAAGTCCAAATTTGAAATACACGTATGAAATAATGGCAGAACAAAAGAAGCTTGAGTAACACGCTTCGAAGATTAATGTAAAATTTGTTTTCTTCCGGACGTTACTCAAAATCTAAGTCTAAGTTGACTTCGGAAGTTCGGTCTAACTCTTATTCTACATTTTAACCGCATTGAAATCAAAGGCAGAGGACTTCATGCCATGGTTTCAACAAAAACTTTCCGCTTAAGTTACGAATGTTGAGCCCTACCCTTCCTCATGGGACCGCACCCCTAGGAATATGTTCAGCATTTCTTAAATCAAATTTTGTATGTTGAGATTGTGGTTGTATGGAAGTGTTTCAGGGAGCACGGGATTTTATTAAGCTAATATTAATTAGAATTATTTTTTTTATAAATTAGGAATCTATTTTTTAATTTGTAATTTAAAATGGTGTATTTGAGGTGTAAACTTATCAATTTAGAATTTTTAATCATTTATCTATCATCTCTCTGACAAGTAATATTTTTATTATTTCATATTAATATACTGAATATACAAAATACTACCATTCATAAAATCAGATCCCCAGCGTTAATGCAAGCAAATTTCAGATAATTGAATTCATAAACAACACACTATTCATAAAACCAATTTCTCAAATTTTAAAAGATGTCAAAAATATTTACTAAAGAACATCCACTGATTTTTTTTAAGAAAGGCCCCCTCCATAGGACCGCAGCCTAATCTGCACCAAACCTTCTTCTATGCATGGGCCGGGTGCGGCCGACGGGGACCCCAGCGGCCGTCCCGGAACCTCTGTGAAGCGTTATAAAATAAGATTCATAACATTTGAGAGCACATACTCAACTGAAAATTGTTCATGTTTGATTTCAATTGCTTTTATGTTGTATATTTCTTAGGTGAATTCAATCTATAGCCTTTTTCTCGCTGTAGAAGTTGGAGTAGCAGTCGCAGTAGTGAATCAATCCAATATTTGAAAAATGTCTCAGACAACTGTCTTTAATGATATTGCAGGGATTCACAACCTGGATGTGCAGGGAGCACAGATCCGCGGCCTGAGGGAAACTCTTGGACTTGAAAGCGTTATTATCCATACCAGAATGAAAGTAAGCTTTCAGCATGACAAAAATATACCAGTCTCACGGATAGGTAAATATTTTGTTTTTTCTTGGTTTTATCTTCGTCTCTTCTACTTTTTTATAATATTAAAGGAATATTTGTTCGCAGGTTTGTCTCTGCTGTGTGGCGCACCCCGCTATTTTTCATTGATCAGATAGGAGTTGAAGTTAGGATCTTTCATATATCTTTTAGGGCGCTATATCACTAAGCTTACTGCCTCTGCTTTCTCTGTGACCGATTTTTTTTTTGGCAGGCTCCTTATTTCTCCAAACCCTTATTAGGCAAAGCAGCCTGGTTGTCCCTCTCTGGCCTTTGGGACAACGCCTATGCAGCCATTAGGACGTACCAACTGGTCATTTCTTTAATTAGTATTGTAATCTGTAATAAGTTCAGGGATAGGACTTGGGCTTTTGGGTATCTAGTAAGTTTCTGGTACAATCGTAAACATGGCCGATAGCCTGTACCTCTGTAAATCAGCAGAGGATGGTTACCCACCCTAGAAAAGGTAGGGATAGAGTCAGGTATGATACCCTGTAAACCACACGGGCTAGGTATAAACCGCCTCGGGGATCTGGCTAGTGACTTCCCGAAGGGCGACGCATCGGGTACTGCAGTCTGATAATTATAGTAGCCGACTTGGGTTTGCCAAAGTATATACGGATAATCGTGGAAGCCTGAAGAGAATAGCGCGCCACTCAAGGCGGCGCCTGCGCCATCCCAATTCCATAAAGTTCCTTTGGCATTTCTGATTTCGCACTGCGAAAGCCTGTGAGCATTTTGGTCGAGACGCGAGGATATCTACGAAAGGGCTGAGAACATCTCTTCGGCCTTTATGTGTAGGATCTCCTGGGCTCGGACGGGGCCTGTATTTAGAGAATCCCGACTGAGAAGCCTATATGAGGAGGATCCCCTCGGCCCTGTGTAGAACCTTTCAGTGAGGTCACCATCAATGATTCCTCGTTTCTTCTTTTCACAAGCAGATCCATCAGTCCTCAAAAAGGCGCATGGAACCTTACTGTAATTGCCTTCTCGAAACGACGTGGGTGGGCCGGTGGCGGGCCACTCCACCTGCGTACTGGGCGAGAGCTTCCCGAACCTCCCTCGCCCGCCCCCTCCCCCTGGGAATTATACCGAATTCTATGATCAGAAGCAAAGGGATTAAAATGGAGGGCATTTGGCATCCAGCAACCGGATCACCTCCACAAACTCTCCCTTCACCACGTCAAATATCTCTACATGTCGATACTCCGAATCCGGTCTTCGAGTAGCGAGTGTAACATTGCGCTCCGCTTACAGGCGGAGCGGCGGATGTAAAGGCGTAGATTCTACGCGGAGTGGTTCTGTATATCTCGGCGGAGGAAAGCGGGATACTCTATAACCCTCCACAACCCGTCCTCCGCCTGCCTGTGGAAAAGCAAGGTTTTTTTTATGATCGGATCAACAAGGCCACCCGCTGGGCTTGTCTCTTCTCGAACCCGTTGGAAGCACTCGCAACCGCCTTCACCCGTGGAGGCAACGGCCAACAACTCGCCCGAGGGCGAAGGCGGTTGCGAGGGCTTCCAACGGGTTCGAGCAGAGGCATGCCCGGCGGGTGGCCTTGTTGATCCGATCATAAAAAAACCTTGTTTTTCCACAGGCAGGCGGAGGACGGGTGGTGGAGGGTTTATAGAGTATCCCACTATCCTCCGCCGAGATATAAGGGTTGTCCTGTGGTGTTTGTGTTGAGTTTGCAAGCGAGGGCGGCGGCAGCGTCTAAGAATTTGCCGTTGTAATTTAACTGACTCTCCGTCTGTGCTCTACAACTCTGATCCGAGGAATTCAAAGATGTTCTCAGAGTATCGTCAGCCAGGGATGCGATCGCACAACGTGCCCTGTCATGTCACCAACACTATAAGCTTTCAAGCCTGAAAATCAATATCACTAGCATGTTTTTGGTTCTATTGACACCATAAGCATTCAACCAGACCTGGAAATACATGGCTGGTTTTTGCTTTGGTTAGTATCAAATCCTGAGACCTAAAACTGGATGATTTAGTTTGTATTTGGATTAGCTTTGAATTGTGAAATAATGAGTCATGGGTAATTTACAAGGGCATTATATTGTCCAAATGTTTTGTTAATAAGGGTAGAGGGTAAAACGCTAAAAGCAATGAATTAAATTCGTTACTCCTTCTATCGATCAACAAATAATATTATTAGACATGGAAGTTCTAAACTTTAATCTGTTTTCTGTTTTTGGGTGCTGTAGATATTCTGAAAGCAAGGTGGTTGTTTCCATGACTTCGGATTATTTAGCTGCATTGTTTTCACACGCAATTGTATTTTGACAGTATTTTCTTTATTATATGTTAAAAATAATTTGTTTTATTGTGTCTACTGCAGTAAATGCTTTGAAAGATCTGGGCTTGCAGACCTCCTCCTGGACAATTTATGAGTAAAAGCCAAAGCCACGGACTCTGGTAAGAAACAGACTCAATTTTATATGGCTTACAACTAAACATTGCCTCAAATTTATTTATTTTTATTGATTTAATTTCTGTTTGTACTATAAAATTTTATGATCGTTGGCTAACCAATTATTGTCAACTCTCTCTCGTGTGTGTGTCGTGTAGGAACGGCGGGTCATCTTATGGGAGTGGCACCTGTGAATGCAGAGGACTACGTATTTATAATAGTTGATATTAATATCTCTGTCTGTTGTCCAGTCTACATTTTACTGTTGTTATGTCAATGTTATACAGATTAGAGACTCCAAAGAATCCAAACCGTCTGAAACGCTGCTATGTTATATGGATTAAAGAGTCCAGAGACTACAATCAAAACTGTGTATTGACTTATTACAGGTTATTGAAATAGAACTTATCTAAGTAGCATTAGATGCAGTTGCTATACTGTGTTCTCCAAAAGCTTTTATATAATTAGAAAATATCTTGTACTTCAGTACTCCTTTATAGCCAATTCATTTTATGAGAGGTTAGGTACGACTTTGCTATGAATGGAAAAGTCTATTGTCACACCATTTAAAATGTATTCGTGTAAGCAAGATATGTATTTGTGTTAATTTTTCATTATCAGAGTGTGAGTACGTCCCTTTTCATAACTTGAAAATTTATGTACATTGTGAAATTAGAACTTCTCTTCGATTCTGTACACTGGTACAAAATATGATTTGCCTGCCTTGATAAGGTTCGACATGTTATATTCGGAATTTTTCTGATTCAAAATGTTTGGAACATGCAAATGGCAGTCACTTTTTAAGTTCCAAAATTGAAATTGACAGCCATTACCACGTTTTTTTTGCCAGTTTTTGTTGTGAAATACTTCCAAAATTCTTGCTTAAGCGTATCTCTCAATTTTGTAAGTTAAAATCCTTAAATTGCTTGTTTTCATATTTTGTGTGAGGTCAATTTTTGGGATGAAAAATAATTTTTACCATATTGAAACTTTTTATACTCGTAAATAAATATTCAAATAATAATATAATGGGATCATATAATTACAATTATGTTAAATAATTAACACTTAAAATTTAATACAAATAATCTAATTCAAAAACTAAATATTTATTATAAATTGATGTAAAATAAAATAATCCTTTTTATGTAAATAACATGATCCTTTATTACAAATAGATATAATAATAACATTTTTTATTATTAAAAATAAAAACAAACTTCAACCTAACAAATGATATATGACAAAAGTCAAATATATAAAAAAGAAAGTTCGTATCTTCTAAAATAACTATCTAATTATAAACAAAGACTTTTTTACTATGTAAGGGCATTGATGCATCCCCTGACATCAAACAAAAGCGAAAAGTTAGAATATTCCCTAGTGTACGGCCATAAAGGTCACATATAATATTGTTATTAATGGGCACGAGTCGTCGATGGCTGCCGTGGGCGCTGATACGTGGCACCAAGAGGAATAAGTTTCTCGTTTGATTTGTCTCTTGCAATTTAGTATCCCACATACCCTTCACCACTTAATCATCTACAACCCAACCATGCGTATAAATGACGATATCAATTTCGACATTCCACGTGTTATACAACCTTTCTAAATTCAGTGCAGAATTCGACGGGCAAACACAGAAGTTGGTCAAATCTCCGAAGGCTTTTTATTTATTGGGTTTATCTCTGAAAATAATAGGGCTGAAGTTTCACGTTATCTTCATCTTCCTTGTGATGATAGGCCTTAAGATCCAATGTTCTCTTTCAATTGCAATATGGCTGAAGTATTTGAATGTAATTATTCGTAGATTTTTATTATATTTTAAATTCATAGAATTGTAAACAATGAAGTTTAGTGGAATTATTCTTTACACAATAAATCAATTAATTTATTTATAGTTTAAATTTTAGTATATGCGTGAAAAAAATCTCATTTTAATAAAATATCTTTTTAAAAATAAATCTTAAAATATGTGTATACTAAAAACATAATTGTTTTAATGGAATATCACATTTTGTCTTTAATTATTTATCTAAAATTAGTATATAAATATTATTATTGTATTATATTACATTATTATTATAATTGGGTAGCATGACCTCCTATAAAATGCTTTTTAATGGGACTGATGACGTTGGTGTTGGTGCGACACCAACCTTTGCAACAAGAAAGATTTAGCCAACTGAACTAAGGCCCTCGTCCCTCATATTTATTATTATTATTATATTAATTTTTTGAATAACTATTATTATTACATTATTAAAAATGTATTATTAAAATCGATTTTTTTTGTTTTTT
Source organism: Sequoiadendron giganteum (assembly GCA_007115665.2). Taxonomy (NCBI): domain Eukaryota; kingdom Viridiplantae; phylum Streptophyta; class Pinopsida; order Cupressales; family Cupressaceae; genus Sequoiadendron; species Sequoiadendron giganteum. The sequence goes on along the minus strand of CM021101.1, from coordinate 193,528,268 downwards.
TCCTAAAAATTATTTTTAGTTTTTATTTCTAAAATGTATTTGTTTTTGTGTTTTGGTTAAGTAGTATTATATTATATTATTATTACATTATTAATTAAAAATGTACTAAAGATTTTTTTTTTGTTTTTTTTCTAATATATGTTTTTGTTTTTTTCTTATGTTTTTAAATTGTGTTTGTTTTTGTGTGTTTTTTTTTAACAATCTGACCTCCTATAGACATCGTGTTGTCATTGTAGGGTTAGCGTATCGACGTAATAAGATAAAAAATGATCTTGACATGAAATCTCTTCTCTAGTGCATCATATTTAAAAAATAATAATATTTTCTTCTTAATGAGATCATCAATCTTATATTTTGGTTGGTGATATACTTTTAATACAAATAAAAAAAAATATAAACAACAATTAATTATTACAATTGATATTTGTAAAAAACTACACTTTAGATTACAAAAGGATATGTTTAGATTTTTTAAAATGTTACATATATGAGTAAGAATTGTGAAAACAATATTTTAAAACAAATTTTAATTTTTTGATAAATTGACCCTAAAGTGATACTACATATGTATCTAGTGAACACTTATAATTGAAAAATTTATGGTCCATATCTAATTTATTTAGAATGAATCCAACTAGAGCATATGTTTGACCAAAACTAAATTTTAATTGAAAATGTTTAAATTAACTTATGCTAATAAGTTGCACTGAAGTGTGACATAACTTTGAACTTTCACTCTATGAAATTTAAGGGGTTCAATATTTTTTTATTATATTTTACAAAAGATATAATCCATAATTTAGACATGTGTCTATAGAAACTCATGAGAGGGTGAGTGCACCAATCTGTGACACAATTTTGATGCCAAATTGGAGAAAAATGAAAAAAGGTCAAAATAGGCCATTTGGCATGCACCAAATGGAAAAACCCTTTTAAAACCAAAAAAATGCATTCTACCTTCATTTTTATGTTCATCTGCGACTTGGCTTGGAGGTTTTCAGCTCTGCAACTCATGCTCGCCAAATCTCTTCCATTTTTTGCACTTTTAGCTTGCAATCCTTCACAAGGATGTTGCCAACACGTCAAAGAGGTCAAATATTGCGAAGAGGTATGCATTTTTATTGTTTTTATTTCAAATTTGATTTAGAATGTAGATTGAAATAGGTTTTTTTTAATAAAAAATTGTTCTAATTCTCAGGGAATGAATCTCCACCTCCAAACATTAAGAATTCACAATCACCCCCTCACGAAGAGCCTCCTATACAAGAACAACTTGAAACCCCTCCATCAATTGATAGGAATCCTCAAGGAACACAAGAAAATATCCTAAATCAAATTAAAAATAATAAAAGAGACATTGAACAATTAATTGGAAGATTAACCGAGCATGTTGAAGCCCACTCTTATAGGAGAGGGATTATCGAATCATTGAATTCAATTGTATCTCATGTAGGAGAAATGGGCGAGAAAATAAAATTTTGGTTAAATAAGAGGCATGAGATGAGACAGAAGATGTGATTTTCTTTTAGCAAAGCCGACTTGTGTGCCCTATTTATAGACCCGAGAACCAACACACCTTTGTCTCATGCATGCAGGAGGTTCCCCATCAATTGGTGCCACCATAAGTTAATTAAAAATAAATTTTGGGAGTGGTGGTGGATGGTATTTGACCAACCTCCATGCAATAACCATGAGGTACCATAATACTTTTTGAGGAAACTCTATTATGAGTTTGTTCTCAATAAGATGCCAAATTATTTTGACATCTTAGATTTTCAGGGTAGAGGTGGGGGCTCTACACATGATAGACTTGATGCACAATGTAATCCACAGTTGGCACCGAGACCCTTGGCCAAACCCATGGTGGAGCATGTCATTGTTCCTTCCATTGTTAAGGACAGTGTAGAGGTGGAGATGTTGGAATCGATTAGCTTGCTCGCCTAGACCATTATACAATGTGTGCGGCCTCTAGTAGAACCTGAAGTGGAGGAGACATGTAGGCCCCGAGCTCCACCCCACCATTGTGGCACTTGTGATGTTGTTTGTACGTACGATTATCAGAGTGCTTGGGATGCAACTACACAACCTACATCAGTTGCAGAGGTGATGAATTTCATAAATGATTTGCTGAATAATACATTCGACATTGACACTCAGGTAAATTTCAACAAGTTCATTTAATTTGTTTATTAAATTATATTTTGAAATTTAAGAATAACTAAATTAGTAGAATATCGATATGATGAAATTTTAGGGTCGGAGTGTTCATGAGATGTGCTCCATTCCTGTAGACCCTTATTCATTCTTGACATTGAGTCCATAGGTATGCAACTAGTATTAAAGAATTATTAATGCATTTGAACAGTTGAATGTTATATTTGAATGTTTTTCTCATAACATGCTTTGGATGTCAAACAGTTTCCTGGTAGACCTTCAACCTCCACACCTTGCAATTCATGTCCTCAAACAACTTTCACTTGGGTATCCTTTATTCATTAATGGTGTTGTAAAACAATGTTAGCTAGTTTTCATAATTTTGTGTATACAAATCTAAAAAATTGATGAGAAACACAAACATTGGCTGATCTTGTGAGATTCTAATTATATTTACCATTCAACGTCCATCTCATTCTTCCATTCCTTTCATCACACATTTTTTAGCCTTTTATATCACATAGTAATCCTCATTTCATTCATGTGAACTTCATTGTGGCATTATCACTATGTTGACAACATGCCCTCATTAACATTAGTTCATCAGCATATGCAATATGAATCTCAATGAGCACTGAACTTTGGCATATGCAAGAGTTTGGACTATCCTAGTGGACTTAGTACTTTCACCATTTTGTGATCTAGAAGCACTATACTGTAGTCTCAACTGAGGCCAACCATTTACTCTTTCATTTACGATAGTTATAAAGGGGCTACCTGAACTTCTTTATATTATTGTTAGATATGTTGTTTCATTTGCAGTTGTTGACATCTAAAAGCCCTGGTGATGTTGGTGGCACGATGGACCATGGAGATGTTGCAACAATAGCCAGTTCCAATCCATTAAGAGAGATATGCAATAGATTAGTCTATTTGACATTATATTTTCTCTTTTATGGCCTATTATAGAAAATTTTCACGATGCTTTTATGTAGTAAAATTTCCATCTTGATGGTTGCTACAGGTGGTTGTCACTCTAGATCGTGGATGTGGTAATGTTGTAAATATGCATGATGACTATATGTATGCGGTAAGTGATTATATTTTGTTATATGTCATTCCAAAATTCAATTTCTATGTATTAACATCTTTACTTTTTATTATATCAACTAAAGGTCTAGAGTGAAGAGAGGAGGACTAGTGATCATGTTCGAAAGACAACAGAACCAATAGGCACTCCATCTAGCCGAATTTTGAAGGTAGCACGAGATTTTTTTCCTTCCCCTAGAGGGAAATGAATATGTATTAGGGTCATTCGTTGTATGCCTATGTTGCATTTTGGAACATATGTTTTTTACTATTGATATATATGTGACATTTTATGTCCATATGGCTCTTTTTTACTAAGCCTATATGGATTTTTTGGATATATTGTATATACTTTTATCAATATATATCATTGTATAGCTGTACGAATTTTTGATTAAAGAAAATATTATTTTTCTATCGCCATTCTTGAATGATGTTATCATGCATATTGTGTAAATAGTATGCTTGAATGTTGTAGGCATGGATTTTGTTTACATCTAATGCTTAATTAATTATTGTCAATTACTCAATAATCTCCATCTAATGTGTATTATGTAAATAAGCTCCATTCTTGGTGGTTTGTATCCTTTGCAATGCTTCAATTACTTGTGCCTCACTTATTCACATGTATGCTTCACTTATTCACGTGTATACTTCATGTATATTACGTGTATTCACGTGTATGTTTCATGCTTCCAATGTATAATTCATGTGTTCATGTGTATTCTTCATGATTCATGTGTATACTTCATGTATTTACGTGTATGCTCCATGCTTATTGAGGTCTATTGTTGTATAGTGGCAAGGAATTTAACACCAAAAGGTTTCAAATGAGATGTAAGAGCTCCTTCCCATAAAAAAATATAATAGCAAAATGTATTGCTTTTAATTCATGGCTGAGGTTGGAATCCAAAAAATAATGGTTCTATGATGTAGAGCAAGGTGGAAGGTGTCAATACAAGATTACTCAAACAAACTTTGTAACTTTGAAGTCCTAACACATCAAACAAGATGAATTTTCTTTACAAACCTTCACTATGCCTAGTAGGACAACAAAAGGGGTTTCTCTCACATAATCTTAAAAACAAGGCTCAAACCCAAATTTTTTTTATAGATTTAGACACCCATTAATCCCTTTCATAACATATCTCAAATGTAGGTGTGAGTGTTTTGGAACGTAATGCCCTAAAATTATCTGTCTGGCCTTGTAGAGGCCTAATTAGGCTTGCTTGAACTAGGCACCTATTGGTTTTACAACTTCTAAACCTTAATTATTCATTTTAAAGCTACAAATATGTCTCATGGGGTATGAAAAAGCTTTTTCCATCACCTAGAATGGTCTCCAACCCACTTTTCTACAAAACCCTACTCCTATGCAACTTTTACACCAAAAACATGAAGTTTGCCTACCTAGGGCATCAACAAACTTACACTGACCACCATCCCCTGCTCCTTCCACTTCAATAAAACAAAAACCTACCCATCTAAACCCATTCCACTGAATATCAAGCCTTTTCACTAGTGGAATGGATTAAAAACTCATTTTTCTTCACCCAAACCCTCAAAACTAGGGTTCCTTGGTTGATTTCAGTAAAAATGCTCTAAAATCCTTCAATCCTAATGAAAATAAATGAAATAAAATGAATATGATAGAGATTTTAATTCTTCATCATTCCCAATGCATTATAGATCACCTACAGGTCGCATAGGGCCATACAACCTTCTATAGCAGCAAGTTTACTTCAAAAATGTAGGAAAACTAGAGTCCTTGTTATTTAAATTTCAAACTTACATTATCAACAACCTATCCCAATGTTCAAAAGTTATTTTTTAAGCATTTTCCAACCCAAAACAAATGAATACAACTAAATCTTGAAGATGCAACTGTTCAACTTCCCTTTTACATCAAAAATGCAAAAAGTGCAAAGTTGCTTTGACAACTTTTGCAACTTTTGTGCAACTTTTACCATATTTACAAAATTGACTCCAAATGACTCCTAAACCACTAAAAACATAAGAAATTGTCTTAAGGACCTTATTACAAACCAAAAACATGACTTCTCATCACAAAACTAACATTTGTAACATTTTCATATTAAGAGCTATGGTTCCCTGCACCATTCTGATTCTAAAGCTTAACAATCATTGCATTTGCATCTATAGAACAAGTGGATATTTCAAACCTCATAGACATATATATATGATGAAGAATAAAACACAACTCATCCAAATTCACAGGTTCAAATTACAAAAGACTCAAAAAACAATTAACTCACAAATTGACAATAACTTGTGTCAATTTGAACCGACTACAATTGCACTCCACAATAAACTCAAATTTGAAAATAAATCATCTTTGTTCAAATCTCTTGAAAATCAACATTTACAATTTTAGGAAGCTTTCTTGCCTTCCAACACTTCATCTTCCTATATGTCATCCATCCCTCTTTCCTACTCTTGTGCTCATTTCACCTTAGTAAATTAAATTCCTCTTGTCTAAACAAATCTCTTCCTTTATTATTCTCCCTTACGCCTCAACATTCTTCCTACCAATGACTTGAGCTTTATTCCTTACATCTTTTTTTTTTCTACATAGAAACCCACTCCTCTACTCGTTGTAGCATGCCGCCTCCTATCCTCTCTTTTTGCTACTCAAGATTTATATTTACCCCAAACATCTATATCTACATTTATTTGTAAATTAAGTCTATTAAGGCCAGCTTGTAGTGGTGTTGCTCCACTGCTGCTCTATTTCTCCTACTCTATTTCTCTTCTAGATTATATGTTCCTTTTCTTAATGAAAATTTCTGCCCTTCTCCATGGTGCGGGTTCCACTTGCTAATTCCCTTCACCACCGTCCCTCTTCTTTTAAATCGATTCCATCAATACTTTATTCACTTCTCAAGTCACTTCCATCATATTCAATGTTGTCTCTCTTTGGTTTTTGTTGTTTTACAAACAGGAAAATCTAAACTTGCTCGAGTTTCTGCATTCTACGCCTTCCCTTATACTGTGTGGTCTTTTGGTTGCTTATTCTTCTTTCCACATTGGCTTCCTTCACAAGCTCCAGTTTGCCTCTTATTTATTTTAAATGCATCAAAATGATCCTCCCTTTTTTCCCATGCATTATAATCTCCTGCTAGCGTCCTTTGCATGGGCTTAAACCCTTTCCCAGCTGCGTAGAGTTGTGTCTTTCTTACCTTTGCCACACCTCCTCCTTTTCTTGTTCAATCTCTTTAATATCATGTGACTCTTCCATTTGGTACGACCTTTGAGTTGCAATCAGATTTTATTTTCAATTGCACTCTTGGAGCCTTTCATTTTATCCTTATGGATTTCAATATTCCTCTTTGTTTTTAATTCTACTTAAACTTTTGTCTTCACACATGGAGAGTGGAATCAAACTTTAAATATTTATATGGATTTCTTCCAAATAAACATTTAGAGGAATCAATAAACAAGATGCTTGGAAGTTTGAATCAATTCCAATAACATAAAAAATGCCACCGAAAATTGAAAACAAACCAAAATGGAAGAAAATCAAACAAACTATTTTTTTTTGGTTGATGAGGATCACACATGAACCCAAATGCTCTTGCATCCATATACCTCAATATATGTGAATCAATAGTTGGATGATCTACCAGTTGAATGTAGCTTGGAGTGATTCAAAATGTTTGAGTGCAAAAGAGGACCATACCTAGTGTAAATGTACCCACCCAAACATGTTGGAATAGTTCGTTTGGTCACATGAATTATAGAACAAAAGTTGCACTAATTTGCAACTTTCAACTACTTGCATTTGACAACTTTATTCACCAAGTGAAAATTTGCCACCACAAGAAAATGCCTCTGAGATAGCGAAAATTGAGAGAGGTTATTATAGACCATCCCAACGCGATCCCATAGGATCATATGAGAAGTTTCTAAGCATCACGGTATCTGAGTAAAATCATGCTAAGGTTTGCAACCATTTTGCACTTTGGAATCTTAAGGGATTCAATCGGTTGAATGTAGCTCAGAGTGATTCAACGTGTTTGGGTGTGAAAGATGATTGTGCATAGCGTAAATGTGCCCACCCGGATGTGTCAAAACAATTTATTTGGTCACATGAGTTACAGAATGAAAGTTGCACCACTTTGCAACTTTCAACTACTTGCATTTGACAAAATTTTCAAGCGAAAAGTCACTAACATAGGAAAATACCTCCAAAATAGAAAAAATTGAGAGAATTTATTGTAGAGGGTTCCAATGCGAACCCATAGGCTCAGAAGAAAAGTTTATAAACATCACGGTATCTGAGTAACAATATGCTAAAGTTTGCAGTCATTTTGCACTTTGAACTCTTAAGGGATTTTGTCGGTTGAATGTAGCTTGGAGTGATTCAATGTGTTTGGATGTGAAAGAAGACCATTCCTAGCATAGACATACCCACCTAGATGCATCAAAATAGTTTGTTTGGTCACACAAGTTGCAGAACAAAAGTTGCACCACTTTGCAACTATGTACAGTGAAAAACCCCAAGTCTAGAATGCAAAACTAAACAAATGCACGACAAAGGAAACACAACAACACCTCAATGATTAGGCTTAGTTGAAACTAAACAAACAAAAACAAAAACAACAATAACCATTATACCTTTTTCTTGCTTAGCTTGCTGATTTGGTTGGCCCTTGAAGATGCTTATGATGTATGCTCCTTGATGGCAATATGGTTGCAATAATGGAGGTGGGTGTAGTAGTTGATGATAGTGAGTGAATGCAAATGGCTTTGAATTAAAGTGGCTTGAATTCTTGAATGCTGCAATAATGGTTAGTATGCAATAATGGCTTCAAAATATTTCAAAATCTTAACCTCTAACTTGAGGCCAAGGCCCTCCATTTAAAGAAAAATGGACGGCTGAGATTGATCCACCATGGACAAGATGAAGGGTTGTGGTGAGCTGAGGACTCACAAGCCCTCACATCTTGCCATGTGGAGGGTGAGATGGATAAAGGATAGGGTGACATGGAAAATGCCATGTGGTCCCAAGGTACTTGCAAGTACCTTGGGATTGAAGAGGATTTCCTTAAAACAGGATTCCTTGTCCCCAAGTGGGGCTAAAAGTGACAAGTGAGGACTTTTAGAAAGTCCACTCTTGTCACCATGGGGATTTGAAAGGGCATTGGAGAAATAAAAGTGAATTTTAAATTCACAAGCTTGGAAGAAACCCATGGATAAGACAAGGTCCTCCTAAATGAGATCCTTGTCCCATGTACTTGATGTGACCTATAAGAGAAATGCATAGGGGGAATAAGTGTGAATTTTTAATTCACATGGGGACAAGGTCAAACCTAATAAGGCAAGTACCATGAAAGGTTGACTTAAGGACATGCTAGAAAAGGTAAGTGATTAAGATTAAGGTTGTGCAAATAAGTGATTAGACAAATTAATAAAGATTAGAGGCAAGTGGTTAAATATGGAGGATGTGACATTAATCCTGATTAAGGATATGCACATCATAATGAAGGATTAATTAGATTAATCCAGATTAGTGAAAAGGTTATGGAGGATGGGACATAAAGAGGGAAAGAATGAATTTAAAATTGAAGAGGATAATTGACTAAATTAAATAAATTGATTGATTTGTTTAATTTAGAGAGGAAATGGTAAAGGATAAAATATTTAATTAAATACTTTTAGGAACCTTAGAGAATAGGATAATATTAATTAAATATATCATTTAATTAATATAGATGAATTAGATGAATAAATGATAGGATTTTGACCATATGGGAGTGGTCAAATTTGGATGTCTACATTTTTCCCCTCTTCGAAATATTGTTAGAATAACAGTGTTTCGAAGAAAAATAAAATGTAAATGACTCTATAAAGGAAGCGACTAGAAAAAAGATGCCCAACACGGGAGAGGTTGCGTGAGCTACTCAAATGGAGGGGAGTGAAGGGAGATACCCCAATTACATGGGAAAAATATCAAGAAGGAGGTATAGATGGATATGGTAGGGTATGCCCCCTCGAGAGGGCGGTAGGGGAAGAAAAAGGGGCCCCAGGCGACTTCTCGATATGAAGAAATGGAAGGGACCGTTGGATAGAGCTCAAAAAACCATGAAGATTGGATTTTGAACAGAGTCAATCAGAGACATGGGGTGCAAATGGCGGCCCTGGGAAGTTGGAGGATTAATTGGAGGAGAAAAAGGTTAAATAAAGGGGAAAAAAGCGAAGGTTTAAATAGTAATTTTAGATTTACTATTCCTCATTTGCATAACTGGTAGTTGAGAGAGAGAGAGGAGAGAAGAGGAAAGGGAAGGAGAGATAAGATGTTGGAGGACTATGATGATGACATCATCCACCAAGGAGATGAGGTGTGGAGCTTCTATCACGAGCATGTGGTCCCACGTTAGGTTAGGCCCAAACCCTCTTTCTAATTTTTAGCATTTGTTGATTTATTGTCAAGTTATCATGCTAGTTGAAAACATGGGTTTGGGAATAGGGATACGTTAGAAAAATGGGTAGAGGGCAAAAATTAATTTCGCTTGCCGAATAGGAAAAAATGCCAATTAATGGTGTGGGAGGAAAAGGGGGTTTTGAAAAAAAAACAAGTTGATTAGATGAAAAACGGGGTTTAGCCACCCACATAGAGGCGGTTGCACCCCAAGAAGGGTGGCCATGCCCAAATTATGGGTGGTCGTGCCTGCACAGGGGCGGCTGTGCCCACCAAAGGGCGGTGACACCTCCATGAGGCATAGCTGCTGCCCCGCTCCGGTGCGACGACCACACCTCGAGGGGTGGCCCTACCTCTAAGGGCGATTGCACCCCAAGGGGCAGCCTCGTCTTGAGGGGTGGCCGTGCCCCAAAAAAAAGGGTGGCCATGCCCAAGAAAAGGGAGTATGCCAAGGGCGTGAATGGGGGCCAAAAATAGCATAGAAAAAAGAGTTAAGTGCTAGAAAGAAAAATATTGTAAAGAGGGACAACTTAGGAAAGTTATCCCAAGAAGGAGTGTTAGTGTGAAAAGGAATCCGGGGCTGAAAAATAAATAAAGGCATGGATTTGGTGATTGAAAGGTTGTGTGATGGTTGTAGCGGTTCGATAGCTTGCAGACGCGAGCGAGGAGATCAGAGGTAATAGAGGCGACGTGACAGATGATGATAGGATCATATCATCAGGCCTTGGCCCAAGTAGGGCTACTACACATGTTGGGGTACCCATCTATTAAAGCGCATCGAGCAATGTTGATAGTCCTGATCGAGCGTTGGGATTCAACAACTTTGACTTTCCATCTCCCAATAGGGGAGATGACAATGACGCTGGAGGATGTCTGGTGGATATTGAGGCTTCTGATAGCAAGTCGCATGGTGAGTGCGACGATATCAAATGGAGAGGTGTTGGATCAAACTGTGTGGGTCTTGTTCAGGTGAGAGGACCTGCCTGTGCAGAAGAAGGGGCTAGATGTGGACAGATGCTTGGGATTGAGAATACCAACATTACCATTATACCTGTGCTGATTGATTAGTAGGATACTCATACTAGATAGAAGTGGTTGATTTTGTAGCCTCAACTACATGGAGGTGATTCAACACATTGTTAAGGGGAGGGATGGAGAGTTTGCATGGGCTCCATGCATCCTGATGTAGTTGTATAGAGACATGCATGTGGTCTGCTACCGGGAGGGACTCAACGTGTTTGGTGTGACACTGCTTTAGGTATGGGCTTGGGAGCACATTAGTGTGTCCATACCAAATGTGGTGAGAGTTGGACAGGAGGATACGACACTGCCAGTGGCTTATTGGTATGGGGCAAAGTATGGCTAGGTATGGCAGTATCAGGGCTCAGGAGATTTAGACAAATGGAGGAGATTATTTGATGATCTGGAGGAGGAAGAGACAGTGTGGAGGTCGTATATGATACGACACTTCACCAAGTAGAGGGAGGATGAGGCTAGGCACAAAGGATACTTCATAACCTGATGTTATATAGTCGGGAAGGAGCCTCAAATAGTGGAGTCACACATGCCAGATTGAGTGACGAGACATTTTGGGTTGATACAAGATATTCCAGGTGCACTCGATAGGTTCAGACGGATTACCAGAGAGCAACCTTGGGGAGAGTCGATATCGGTAGAGTTTACATGGGAGCACTAGGAGACATTGGAGCGAGAGCTAGTGGAGTACCCAGGGAGGATTGGAGGGTTGGTAGATGCAGGGATTACTGTTAGATATGCAACATGGTTTGTGCAACATCGACTTGTACAGATTACTCCGGAGGAGCCGATCAGGAAGGCATTAGGGTTTAGACCAAAGGATGAGATTAGATTGGCAGGACAGGGGAGAGAGAGAGGGAGGGGGCTGAGGAGAGATCCAGAGGTAGGTAGGGTAGGAGGGCAGTGGAGGAGAGGACTAGGGGCAACCATAGTAGGAGGGGAGTAGCCAGGGGTAGCTATAACAGGAGGAGGTCACTAGAGAGAGCCGGAGGTAGGCAGAGTAGGAGGATGGCGGAGGAGAGTGCTAGAGGCAGCTAGAGCAATAGAACTGTAGGAGGGAGGGAAGGGGGAGGATTGGGCAGGAGGTCAGCAAAGGCCAGGTAGGAGGAGGAGACATAGGGCACGAGTCAAGCCCGAGGAGGAGAGATAGGGGGAATAGGCGATGGGGGAGAGGGAGGAGGTCGAGGCGATGGACATAGGAGATGAGGGAGGGGCCAAGGAGATGGACATGGATGTGCATGATATTCATCCATTGGCTATGATGCCACCGATAGAAGAGAATCTATCCACATAATTGAGAGGAGTCGAGGTGAGATTACATATCGTCGAGTAGAGTTTGAGAGACTCAGATGCGACAAGGAGTAGACTGGAGGTAGAGGTGATCACGATGCAAGCCTAGCTAGTAGAGAGTGAGAGAGAGTTCCTGGTGATGGCCGATATGATGTTGCATCATGAGGTGGATATGCGAAGGGAGGGAGAGAGACTACGGGCCGAGATAGACGAGCTACGAACAAAGGTGAGTGAGTTGCGGGAAAAGGTGACTCATTTGGAGGGGGAGGTATCAAGGGAGCATGAGGTAGGGGAGTCAACGAGATGGGAGAGAGATAGACTAGAGGCGACAGTGATGATATTGCAGGCATGGGGTCAACGAGAGTCTAGAGGAGCGACAGAGCAGATACTGATAGAGGCTTTGGCAAAGGCAGAGAGGGATATGAAGGATCTGAGGAGGCAGGTAGAGGGACTATTGAGAGAGAGGAGGGAGTTGAGATAGGATCGAGATGAGATCCATGATAGGGTTGAGGTGGTAGATGAGATAATGGGAGACATGGGATTGATGTAGGAGAGGGAGGAGACCATGAGGGCTTGGGTATAGGTGATGGAGACAAAGAGGGATACCTTACAGACACAGATGTAGGTCCTGCAGGGGGAGAGGGATGCAACAATGGCACAAATAGAGTCTATGGAGAGATATGCAATGCAAGGGAAAGCACAAGTAGAGCAAGGTGGTGAGACAGGGGAGGAGGTTCAAATATTGTAGGTGAAAGTATAGGCTATGTAGGAGGAGAGGGACAAAGCCATGGATCAAGTGTCACAGATGGGAATGAAGATTGAATAGCTACAATTAGCATGGGGTGCATGGGCACAAGAGAGGAGGTCCATTTGTGGATATCAGGACAGGTATAGGGCAGAGTGAGACTCAACCAAAAAATAGGTGGGAGATCGGGAGGAGTATATGAGAGAGGCGAGCTACTATATGTGTGCCTATTACACAGTAGTGCTGAATCTAGCACAGCGGGTACTCGCCTATGTTTGAGTGGCTCCACAAATTCCAACGCCATCCCAATCAGTAGGGGCTCACACCCAAGGATATAGTAGCATGAGAGACACCACCACATAGAGGGCTAGTTCCAGAGTCACTATAGAGGTCAGATGCAGGCAACTCATGGTTTAGAGGATCAGAGGGACATGATCCCAGTTATTGAAAGGTACAGGATGGGATAGAGTATAGAGCAATAAAGATCAGAGTTGAGACATAGTTTTGCATTCATACTTTATTTTCGATGACATATGTGATGGATATTTATTGTGATGTATATGATGGACATTATTATGGATGATGTGATGGACATTATATTTTTGTTATTTTTTATATATGCGAGAGCCCTTATTGACACTATATGATGTGTATGTGATAGATGATTTACTTATGCATACGTGTTTGTTTATGGTTCTATGATGGATGATTATTATGATGTAATGTATGGATATGCCAATAATGATTTATGTTTATGCCTATATGGATGGATGATTATGTTATGTAGGATGCCTAACATTTATGATGCAAGATGTGATGGATGAATTATGATTGTTTCTATGTGGATGATATGAGATGATATGCATGATGTCTAAGACCTATGATTTGGGATGTGATGGATGGATTATGATTATTTCTATGCACGGATGATGTGAGATGATATGCATGATGTCTAACACCGATGATGCAGGATGTGATAGATGGATTATGATTGTATATGCTAGAAATGAACCTGACAATGCAATGTTAATGATATGAACTAAAGCGAATATGCTAATGCAATGGATTAATAATGAAATAAATTTTCCTACACAACTTAAAATGATTATGCACATGAAATGAAATGCATCTTAAAGAACCTAAAGAATGGGATGAGAATGCAACTAAATACTAAATTGAAATGTACTGTGATCATAAATGAAAATAAGGGCCTGCATAATGATGGAAGTGAAGAAGGTGATGGGTGTGTAACTGCACCTATCAAGAACCATAGGAATCCTAAGGGGAAAGGGGAAGATGGAAGGAATCACAGTTTGCACAACCAAAATCCTAAGTCATGGGTTAGAAGAAAAAGGGATGAGGATACATGAATGCAATGGGAGAGAAAATGAAATGCAATCCTAATGTAGTTTTCCATCTTCAGATCATTGATTTTTGCTATAGCATAAGACACCAGGTACCATGGTTCGTGGAACCAAGGTGGATTAGTGTCTAATGCATAAACAAATACAACAAACAAGAAGGCTATCCCAATACCCCAAATTCGTGATGACTTTGGTCGGGCCAGATATTGGGATAACCACAAGCACAGAAAGATGTCCCAGTGTAACACAAGACCTCAAGGGTCTTGGTGGGTACTACATGGGACAACCAAGAAAACAAAATAAAAATCAAGATATTCCCCTATGTAAACCAGTCAAAACACACCATAATATGATGGATTATGGTGGTCTTGACAAGTGATGATAGGGAGCTCAAATGATAAACAGAAGCCAAAAGCATCAAAAGATTGCAATCAATTTCAAAATATCCTTTGCCATAGGACCGAGATGATCGATGGGGTTGATGTGATCTGTTAGGAAGGATACATCCCATTGAGACCAAAGATGGATGCTAAACTAAAAGATTGATAATGATGCAAGATATTTGAAGACCAATTAAATCGCGTGACATGAATGGATTTCATTTGTGAAGCACCAGCTAGATAAGGACATACTTGAAAACATGACACAAGACACCAGACACAAGACACAAGAATGACACACCCCAAAGACCTAGGGGCTCGAGGGTTGATCAAAGATCAGCCTTGCCTACATGAAAGCGCAGAGCCCTTGTAGTTTAGGAAAAGACAATGGATAAAATCGGAAAGAGGATGATGAAGACAGATGATGAAGGAAAAAATAGAAGGATAAAAATTCTCTAGGGGTGAATCAACTAATCATCCTTGCCTACGTGCAAGTGTAGGCGCAACGTAGTTCGACAAGGACATGACAAATGAGAAAAGACAACAAAACAGCCCCGAGGGCAGATCAAATGATCGGCCTTGCCTACGTTAAAGCGTAGGGAAATGTAGTTTGTTAAGGATGGGATGGGATCTAGATGGAGAGCGACACGATGAATGATCCTAGATGGGGATGACCAAAGTGACGAGACGACACAAGCTCATATTAGGATAAAAAGCTTAGAATAGCATATAGCGGATGAAGATCGTCGAATGCTCAACCAAAATATACCAAGTGACTAGATGATGCAAGTGGATGGAAGGATAGGATTGATAGGATGATGAGGATTGAGATCTGGATCATAAAGTAACTAGGACACAAGGTAGATAATGATCAAGCCCTATACGAATGGCACTTGTTGCTAGGTTTTCACCAATCATACATATCCAAGGCACCACCAAGGGTGGTTTTCACCATAGGATGAATTATTTCTCTTTACTATTTTTAGATTGTTTTAGATGTTTAGATTTTTTTGTATTTTGATAATTTTTTACTTTTGTTTTATATTTTGAGATTTTAACAGGAAGGATACCCTAGCTGACCTAAGTA